>VSMD01074946.1:0-76720 GCA_008750895.1 Mirza zaza
CCCTCCTGCCGGGCGCGGTGGCTCACGCCTGTAATCCTAGCTCTCTGGGAGGCCGAGGTGGGCGGATCATTTGAGCTCAGGAGTTCGAGACCAGCCTGAGCAAGAGCGAGACCCCATCTCTACTATAAACGGAAAGAAATGAATTGGCCAACTAATATATATAGAAAAAGAAATTAGCCGGGCATGGTGGCGCATGCCTGTAGTCCCAGTTGCTTGGGAGGCTGAGGCAGCAGGATTGCTTGAGCCCAGGAGTTTGAGGTTGCTGTGAGCTAGGCTGACGCCACAGCACTCACTCTAGCCTGGGCAATAAAGTGAGACTCTGTCTCAAAAAAAAAAAAAAAAAAACCACCCTCCTAAGTGAATGTGATGGTTGATTTAATTGAGAACATTCAGACTCAAGCTTTTCCATGGTTTATTCTGAAACCTGTTTCTTGTGACTTTGACCAGCAGGGAATGATTAAGATGAAGCAGTAGTAACCTTCATAATATACAAATTATCTGCATTAAAAAAATAAAATTCAATAAATATTTTTATTTTTAAATTCCACATCTCAGATTGTATAGAGTCATAAAGCTGGAAAGAACCTTAACCAAAGTTTGACCAATGTTTCTCAATTTTTTCTGGTCTTACGAATCTTTCTGAGATGAAGACAGCTGTCATGTATACTCTTCTCAGAAAAATATACACAAAAGCTTCAATTTCAAGATGATGTCAGACTCCCAAAGCCTGTTGGTGGATCGAAGGTGAAGAAATCCCTGTGTCTAGTCCAAAGCCTGCCCTCAAGGGTCTAGAGAAGCCTTGTTCTGTTTTAGTAATTCTGGGTTTTAGTCCTCATGTTATTCATCATCTAGGATTAAAGATAACCAAGCCTATCTGCATTTACAATTTTGTGAAAATAGATATGCTATATATGATGAAGTGATTTGATTGGGACATGACGAGAATGCTGCAGTCTGAGAACCAACCTGAGTCAGCACCCACATCTGTTTTCATTTGTTGAGATTTTTTTCCTTTAGTTCTTTATCAAATGGTTGAGTGGTAAACTATAGGATTTTCTTTCTCTAGAGTTATTTTATGCTGACGTTATTGATGTTCCCACCATTCCCAAAGTAGTATAAAGTACTACTTTGTGTTTTTTATTTTGCTGGTCTCTGTTCTCTTCCTCTGAACCACAACTAAATTCCTTGATTGTAAAGATCCTTCTAAATTTCTGAAATTAATTATTTGCAGTTACACTTAGAAATTCTTTTTATTTTTTTTATTTATTTATTTTTTTTGAGACAGAGTCTCGCTTTGTTGCCCAGGCTACAGTGAGTGCCATGGTGTCAGCCTAACTCAGCAACCTCAAACTCCTGGGCTCAAGCACTCCTGCTGCCTCAGCCTCCTGAGTAGCTGGGACTACAGGCATGCACCACCATGTCCGGCTAATTTTTTCTATATATATTAGTTGGCCAATTAATTTCTTTCTATTTTTAGTAGAGATGGGGTCCCACTCTTGCTCAGGCTGTTTTTGAATTCCTGACCTCTAGCAATCCGCCTGCCTCGGCCTCCCAAGAAATTCTTCATAGCTGTTTGGTTCCATGAATCTCAAAGACCTAACAGTATAACTTTGTTCTCCTGGCATTCCTATATTGTCAACTTTCTGGGTAGAGAGACTAAATCTAAGAAGAAAAAAATAAGACCGGTTTATAATAGTTGCAAATCATGATAGTAAAAAAGAAATGAAAAACACTTGTGCCAAATTTGCAGTTCATTTGTGTCTCTGTAGATTATTTCATTCCTTCATAAAATGCATAGTACTCTGTACTTACTAATATAGTTTACTAATTTTAGCTCATAGGTGTTATCTATTGCAACTTAAAAGTTTGAGATAGGTATATGAGTCATATTTTCTTCATAACAGGCACCCTTAAAATTGCAGGAGCTTAAATAACAAATATTTACTTTTCTTGTCTGTGACTACACAGGTTATTTGGGATGCCATTGCTTCTGGCTACAGGTTGAATTCAGGTCTGCTCCACATGTCTCTCATCTTTGTACTAGCAGCTAGCAAACATGTTCTTCTTGTGGGCAGTGGCAGGAGTACAAGAACACAGGCCAAATCTTCCAAGCACATTTAAAGCCTCTGCTCATATTGTGTCTGCTAAAATTACATTGGCCAAAGCAAGTCAGTGGCCTTAGCTCAGCATCAGCAGAGCAAGGTGTATACTCGGTTAACAGTAGGAGATAATGCAGACTTACAGGGCAAAGAATTTGGATATAAAATCTTAAAGAAGGAGAGTGGAAATTTGAGGGGAATGATCCAGTATCCCGCTGTAGGGAAGCACACCATCAAAACAATCATAATTTGCCAATATGGTCCTGTGGACTGTAGACATGAGAATACTATTCTTTTAATGGATAGCTTATATCTTATTTGACTCCATTATTTTACAAATTTTCCATGCTCTAAATTTCTTTCAAAAACACCCCTTTAATCCAAAGTTGTTGTTTAGTAGAAATGAGTATAAGTAGAGAAGATTATGATATTAATTGCCTTCTATGCCTTGTTTGAGAAAGAACTAGAAATGATTGGAAAAATTTAGGGATAGATTAAATGGAAATAGGGTAGAAAACTGCCTAAGTAACGTAAAGGCATTATTGTAAATAAGCTATTATGAGTTATAAGTTAAGCACTTCAAATTGAAGTGGAGTTAAGCTAGATTAACTCATAGTGTGTAGGCTGATTTCTGAGACTCAGAAAGGCCAAATTAAAGTATTTGCTGTTAGACAAGTAGGGAGAAAGTTGAAAAGCAGTATGTTTATAATCTTATGATTACCTAGCAACCTAATTAAAGTCAGTTTTAATGTTTTATAAATGTAAGGATGCATTTGTATGTTGTTAATGCCTACTGTATTCTGCAGTGGAATTAATAGTTCTCTAGAAAACACTTTCCCTCTTGAAGTAATTGGGTGTGCTAGCTTTATTTGCTTATATTTTATTGCTCTATCCTTGAATAGAAAACATCTTTTTATTTTGAAAATGGTACCTTTTACAACTAAAATTGACACAACTACAACTAAAATAGATAATATTTCATAGAACCCACACAATTTACTTCATTTGAACAGGTTGGACTACTGTAGAAACTCAGAGGAAGGGGTGCTTTATTGTGGTGTGTATTATTACAATCACGTCTCCTTTAAAGGACTGAACAAGGAAAGTAAAGTAGGTCTTGCAGAGTTATGCCATATTAGGTAAAACCTAGTTCACCTTTTTTTCTATCATAAAATTGAAAGTTCATTTTATCTCTAGTATGTGTATCTGGCCTTACAAAGCAAATGTATCCATGGGAATATATATGTAATTTCCAGCTGTTTCTAAAAAAATATTCATTTTTAATTATAGACTCATAAGATTATAGACTCATAATTATAGACTCACAAGAATTTCCAAAAAATTGTGCATAGAGGTCCTATCCCCCCATGGTGACATTAGACTAATTTTTAAATCATTGATGGACCGTCTCCGCACTCTATAATAAGCCTGTTTTTTTTAGATATTAACTTTCTTTAAAGAAACATCACCCATATTGTACCTGATCCTCTTTAGCTTTCAGAATTATAAAGTGTTGTGTAGAGATCATTATGTCGCTATTGCTTCATGCTTTAGTACGTTCTTCTTCAATCTCCCCATTTTCATATTGTACCATTAATTGGAAATGAATTACATCTCATATGTACCTTCCTGCTACATTTCTCCCCAACAGTCTAATAAAAAGATATATAAACTCCATTTTACTCCTTATATTGAAGAAACATATTAGTTCAATATTTAGATTTCTTGTTTTGACTTTATTTTAGTGGTGTTTGAAAACTTGAGAGGTTTTATTTTTTTTTAATGTCATCTCTTCTTTTTCCCCCTAGCCTGAAAATGAAATTTCTTCAGACTGCAATCATGTAAGTCCATATTACTTTTCTGTAATACACCATATGTCCTTTATAGATATGATAACAGATTTTGCTATGCTCTTCCTGTTGTCCTAGGAAGCATTATATTTTCTTAAATTCTCTTAATCTTAAAGGGATGGTAAAATTTGTTTAAGAACCATGATAAAATCTACAGGTAACCCATTCATTGTAGAAACCTACAAGTTCTACCAAATAATATTTATGTGTTTAAGGTTCAATTTTTCTTCAGTTAAATTACCATATGAAAATAATTAGTTTCTGTTTATCAAGTTTACTTTAGAATTCCATATTTTAAACTTCTTTCATTTGGTCATCATACAGTCATATTCTATGTGCCAAACACTGTGGTTGCACAGTAAAAGGAGACTGATGTGAAATCAAGTCTGTGCAAAAATTATTAAGTACTTTGACTTTGGTAGAAGTCTAAATAGAGTAACAGTGGGGACACACAAGTGAATTTGTTCAGGTGAGTTGATGTTGGGAGGGAAAGGCTTATTTATAGTGGAGATACTACTTGAGCTGGGTCTTAAAAGAAGCATAGGTATGCATATGGCAGAAATCATTATCACAGAGTGGAAGATACATTGGACTCAAGACTGCAAAAACACAGAGGCAGTGTGGCTATTTAGATTAACTACTTATTCTAAAGAAAACGTAGGTAGGTCAGAGAGTTAACGCATAAAGTAAACCGTAAGAGTACTAGAAGAAAATATGAACAGTGGGAAGCTTTTCTAAAAATGACACAGCCCCAAAATATGTTAAAAATATATATGTGATTACATTTAAAAACTGTCTCCAAAACAGGTTTTGTAAGTTATAAAAGAGAATTGGTAAGGCAGATGAAAAAGACTACACACATTAATAGAGAGTGCTGTTAATCAATGTAGGCAACAGATATGAATGGACTGTTCACAGGAAACATAAAAGATGTCCAGTAAACAACAGAACAGTTGATTCTCCCTCATAAAGCATGAAAATTCAAAGAAAAATAAATATGCTGTTTTAATCCATTTGATTAGCAAATATCAAAAATTAATAAATGCACAGTGTTGGTAAGGATATGTATATTTAAGCATTTTCTAGCACTCTTTAGGCTTTTTGCTCGATTCAGCAAACCTACAACACATGGGCCAAATTCAGTCTATTATGTGTTTTGAGACAGGGTCTCACTCTGTTGCCCAGGCTAGAGTACAGTGGAGCCATCATAGTCACTGCAGCCTCAAACTCCTGGGCTTAAGCCATCCTCCTGCCTCAGCCTCCCAAGTAGCTGGAAGTACACCCAGCTAATTTTTCTTATTTTGTAGAGATGGGGGTCTCACTATGTTGCCCAGGCTGGTCTCTAATCCTGATCTCAAGTGATCCTCCTTCCTCAGCCTTCCAAAGTTACTGCCTGTTTTTATCATAAAGTTGTGTTAAAACAATTACATCCATTTATTTACATATTTTCTGTGGCTGCTTCCATGCTAGGGTGTCAAAGTGGAGTAATTGCAACAGTGACTATAGATCTTTCAAAACCTAAAATACTTACTTTCTGGCTCTTTGCAGTAAAAGTTTACTGAAGCCTATTATTGCCTATGGACAGAAATATCAATAAGATGTAAAACAGTCAATTGAAAATGCATGTGTAGAAATTTATGTATAGTTATATTTAAAAGGGGTAGATAGAGACGTGTCTATAAAAAGGTGTTTATTGTGGCATCATTTGTAAAGCAAAAGATTAGGGGGAAACCTCAAAATAAATCAATAGACTGAATCTGACAGAGGGGAAACCCAGAATAAAGCTGATGTGTGCCTTATAACCCTCAAAGAGCTTGAGAAGACGGAGGATATGATACTGCTCCAAATGGGGACAAATAGTACACAGAAGACAGGAGAATTGGTTGGAAGTCTGTAAGAAGCAGTAAGGACTTAGAGAACAATTATGTAACTCAGCTTCTACGATATGTTGTAAAAAATGTCCAGCATGCAGTCAGCAATGGCCAGGTATGAGAAGTAGCAGTCAGATAGGATCAATAATCAAAAGATAACAGCCAATAGAAGGAGATCCATAGATAATTCATATATCAGAATTAACGGACAAGGACTTGAAATAACTATGACTATATGTTAAATAAAATAGAGGAAAAGGCAATCAAAATGGTTAAAAAGATGATGTATTTCAACAGAGAACTAGAATTTGTTAAGAAAATCAAATGAGTGTTTTAGAACTATAAAATGTGATTTCTGAAATTAAGAACTTGATAGCTTTTAAAGATAGGGTTAGCGGATACGAAGACAGATCCATAGAAAATGTATAAACTGCATCAGAAAGAGAAAAGGATGTTTAAAACAAAACAAAACTCTTAAGAATAATGTGGGAAATAGTTAAAATGTCATGTATGTGTTTTTGGAGTCCAAGAAGTAGAGGATGGAATAGGGTAACAGTAGTATTTGAAGAAATAATGGCCAAGAATTTTTCCATATCTAATGAGAGGCATTAACCCACAAATTTAGCAAATTCAGTGAACCCCAAGAGTTATACTAAGTGGAAACCCTTAGACATTATTAACAAATTGCTGAAAACAAAAAGTAAAAAGAAAATCAGGCCAAGCACAGTGGCCCATGCCTGTAATACCAGCATTTTGAGAGTCCAAGGAGGGAGAATGGCTTGAGGCTTAGAGTTTGAGACCAACCTGAGCAGGAGGATCGCTTGAGCTCCGGAGTTCAAGACCAGCCTGAGCAAGAGTGAGACCCCATTTCTACTAAAAATAAAAAAATTAGCTGAGCATGGTGGCATGTGCCTGTAGTCCTAGCTACTCAGGAGTTTGAGGCAGGAGGATCGCTTGAGCCCAGGAATTAGATGTTGCAGTGAGCCAGGATGACACCACTGCATTCTAGCCGAGGTGACAGAGTGTGACTCTGTCTCAAAGAAAAAAAGTCTAAGAGAAATATCCAAAGTAATGTAAAATAAAGACATTTTGACATGCAGTTTTGTCAAACATTTACAACCCATGCATATTTCATATAAAGCTCCTGGAGGATGTGCTTCAACAAGATCAGGAAATACACCAAGACAGAGAAAGATAAGAAATCTAATGAGGAAACAGCCTAAGAGAAAAGCAAAGGAAATTCTAAGGATGCTGGCAAGGGATGACACCTGTGCAGAGGCCTAGAAAACAGTCCTGATTGAAGCAGGAAAATGAAAAGACTCACCTGACAGATTGCCTGATGGATTTGGACATTTTAAAAGGAGATTCATAGTTTTAGTAAAGAGATTGAGGATTAATTAGTAATGGATATAATAGAAAAATAGCCTATGAAATAAGTGACTGTTAACTATAGTATAAACTAAAAGTTGTATGGGGAAAGAAATAGGTTCTATATGGTTCAGTATATATAACTATTTACATAGTCAATAATGTGTTAATAAATACTGAATATCCAACAACATTATGACTTAACTATATTGGTAGGATTAGGATCAGGAAGAAGGGTATAAGTTCATTCCTTGTCTTCTGTAAGTTATATCTAAAACTGACAAATCAAGAAATAGCAATGTAAGCATTTAGTTTAAAAATACAGAGGTAATTACCATAAGCAAAAAGAATTTAAAGTGTGTGCCTCTGGGGAGTGAGTAGGACTTTGGAAAGGGATTTGACAGGGAACTGCTTATTTGGCTTGATTTTTTTTTTTTTTTTGGTGAGACAGAAATTGAAAAAATTTCTCCAGTTTGTGGTAGGCAAAAGAACATAAAAAGCTCCAGTAATGCTGGGCCCAAACACCCAGCTGTGCAAGGGACCTATAAGTCAAGAAAGCAGGTGGGGGTTGTAAGCAGGTCTTTTCTCTCTGATTTTTTAGCACTCAGTAAACCACCAGCTGTGTGAGCGCTCCTGTCACTTGAATTTACTGTTTTACTCTGATGATTCTATTTCTCACATCAGATTGTTTCAGTTCTCTAAGACGCATTTTTAACATTTTTGTAACTAATGTACAGCCACTATATGGACCTGCTGGGAGTTCCATTAACTCTGGCTGGTGGCCTGCGCCTATAGCCGTGGTGACATCTGCTAGGACAGTGCTCCTTAAGCAGCTCTGATAGTGGCATTTACCCTTGGGTGGACATCAGAGTCCCTTGGTTATTTAAAAAATACTGATGCGTGATCTCTCCCTAGAAATTCTGGTTTGTTCTGGGAAGAGGCCCAGGCATTGGTATTTGTTAAAAGCTTCCCCGGTGGTTCTTTCTAATGTGCAGCCAGAGTTGAGAACCATTGATCCATGAGGAGGACAATACTAGAGATGGAGAAGAGGAACAATTATTTGATCCATTTTGCAAGCCATTGTTGAAGCTTATTTTTTTATTTTTTATTTTTAGAGATGGGGTCTCACTCTGTTGCCCTGGTTAGCATGCAGTGGCATCACCATAGCTCACTGTAGCCTCAAACTCCTGGGCTCAAGCAATCCTCTTGCCTCAGCTTCCTGAGAGGCTGGGACTATAGACATGCACCATACCTGGCTAATTTTTTCTCTTTTTATTAGAGACAGGGTCTTACTTTTGCTCATGCTGGTCTCAAAATCCTGAGCTCAAGTGATCTTTCCTCTTTGGCCTCCCAGAGTGTTAGGATTATAGGTGTGAGCCACCATGCCTGGCCCATTTTGATTTTCAAACTACCTTTATAGAACTATTTGACTAAACAGATAGCTCTGATTTAAAAAATTGAAGGGTAAGCTTGCCGGTGAAGGAATAATTTTCCTCCACTCCGCCCCCACCCCCTCATTCTGTAATGACTTTATGCCACATATCTCAAATACATCCCATCTTTTCCTATCTATATCAATTCTTGCCTCTTAACTGGTCTGTTAATCTTACCCTCAATTCTGCTCTTCCCCACAGGGTAATCAGAGTTGATCTTTTGAGTTCTTTAGTTAAAATTATCCATTAATTTCTCACTTCCTTTGAGATAAAATTCAAAACCTTTAATAAGAACTGTAATATTCAGTGTGATCTGCCCCCCTGCCTGCCTGATCCCTTCCCCCATCTCATCTTCCATACCCTCAGCTCCAGCCATTCTTAACTACATAAGTTACCATTACTCTTTCTGTCCTTTCTACCTTTGCATACCTGGAATCAGTTGTAAGTCCTTGAGATACTAGACCTCCTTTCTTTTTCTCTCTCTCTCTTTTTTTTTTTTTTTAAGAAAGAAATGACTATCACTATAGATCAGCTACAGGTAGCTTAGTAAAGAGGAAACCTTTCTTTGGTTTGATATACATGTAGGATTTGAATATTTTGAAAAGTATTGGTTTAATTTTAGAATATAAAATTATAGTGACCATGTAGTACTTACTTAATTCATAAATAGCAGTAAAATTTATTTGTCCATTTCCTAACCTTGTCTTTTGAATCACTGAATTCATCTGCGCTTCTAGGGAGCCAGGAAGCCCAAAATTTGTTCAGTTGGAACTAAGCTTTTCCTATACCCATTTTCAGTTTGGCTTCATATGTCCCATGGATTGCATTCATCATGGTATAGGTTTGTTTGTTATCTATTTAACAAATATTAATTAGTGCCTATTGTATCCCATATATTCTTCTAGGCACTTGGGATGCAAGGCAACATTCCCATGCTCTTGGAGCTTTCATTATAGATGATAGCCAGATTCTACTCCTTTTTTCCCTAAAGACTCACTTTTTGATGATTGATGATAGCTGAGAGATTAGAGCTTTTTAAAGTTTTTTTTGAGGAGAGGGGAGAAGAAATCCTACTCATCCTTATTTTATTTCTTCAAATCTTCCTCAGCACTCATACAAAATCAACTGCTGTTTCTGTGTCATTCCTAATGCACTTTAGATGTGCCTCTGTTTTCTAAAAAGCAGATCTGGTCATGTCACCACCTTACTTTCCATTCAGTGACTCCCCAGTGCTCATGGGTTAAAGTTCAAACGTGGCCTACAAGGGCTTTCCAATCTGGCCCTTCCAGTCAGCCCTCCAGCCAGTCCTCCATTGGCCCTTCAGTTCCTCTAACACCCCCTGCTCCTGTGTATGCTGTTTCATCTATTTGAAATGGTCGTCTTCCTGCCCCTTTCATCTGGCTAACTGCTGCTAACCTTTTAGATTTCATCAGAAATAGCACAACATAGTACATACTCATTAAACACTGGCTTCTTTTTCCTCCAGTAGCCTGTCTTGAAGGTCCTTGAGATTAGACTCTGATCAACATGAGAAGTGCTAAGCAGATGTGTGATTGAATCAGTGATTTATTGTATTTTTTGTCGTAGAATATAGTAGTTAGAAAGGAATGTACTCCCCCCAAAAAATCCCTTCGTGTTTTACATCATCCAAAGCCTCTGCTCTGTTTCCCCTTTTGAACCGTTTAAAGGCTTTTTTGCTACAGTTCATAAATTAGATCACTTATTGAAAATTTTTAACTGAAGCTGCAAAGATAAACTAATATTTAGTCCTCACTATAAGTAAATAATAATGACTTTAGATATTTTATAGTTTAAGGTATGTTAAAAGTTATATAAAGTGAAATGTATGTTACATGTGTCAAGGTTTTTAAAGGAATGAAGATAGATATGCCCTGAAGCTACATCTTGTGCAGCTCTCTTTCATAAAACTCACCGATGAAGGTACTGTTAATTGTGAAATCTGAGACTAAACCCACCAGATCTGAGCTTCTGGGTTAGACCTTTTGGTTGAAGCAGAATCTGGCTTATATAACCTGTTTGTATTTTCTGTGAAAACCTTATGAGGTATTATAAGTTTTAATCTTTTTCTTGACTTTTTGATGATTTTTAATGCATAGCTTTGAAAAAATTTGTCCTTTAGTAAAACAGAAAAAAGTATGTCTGAATGATAGTGCTTTTATTTTTGTCTGCATATTTTTTTCCTTTTATCTATGAATATGGTGGCATTTTATCTTACTTTCTATTATCTGAAATGTGAATATGCTTTATCTGACTCTGTATAGCTGGTTGTTGTCATTTAAAGTAACTGTTGATGATAAATTTCATACTATTCTAACTGGAAGTTTTTTCTTTGTTTTTTTTCCCCCTGTCATACCTAGTTGTTGTGGAATTATAAGCTGAACCTAACTACAGATCCCAAATTCGAATCTGTGGCCAGAGAGGTCTGCAAATCTACCATAACAGAGGTAAGTTGTAAAAGAATTTTGTGCATATTTAATGACTTAGAAGAGAAAATTACATCTGTTGACCAGACCGGTCATTATGAGAGGAATGACTCAGTTACTTTACTTGGAATTTACTTTACTTTTCTTGGAATTCACATCTGTCTTGGTTGGAAGATAGGAAGGGGGATGTAATTAGACTCTTTTTGTTAACATCCATCTATACTTACAGTGGGATACTATTGATTGAGACAGTTGGAAATCAGGTTCTGTTGGTGCCCAAACAGGGAGTAAAACTGCTGAGGTTATCAGTGCTGCCCTCATACATTGTATAACCTGCTATGTCTGAAGCATATCAAAATAGTTACAGGAGGCCTGTCGATGTTCCTGAGTGTTTCAGCTGTGCAGCTGGATCAATTGAACCACAAAGACATATACTTCAAATAAGAGTTAGTGTTAAAAAGGTTAAGAGTATGATTGTGTATATTGTTATAAATTGATACTGAGTGTAAAGACAAAAACAGTTAATGAAAATGTATAAAGCTGTATAGATGCTAATGGAAAATTTTTAATTGTTTATCTTGGCTCAGTGTAAACAACAAATAATATTAGTGAGAATTGTGGTATTTGGAATTTCTTTTTTCTTTTTTTTTTGAGACAGAGTCTCACTTTATTGCCCAGGCTAGAGTGAGTGCCGTGGCATCAGCCTAGCTCACAGCAACCTCAAACTCCTGGGCTCAAGCAATCCTGCTGCCTCAGCCTCCCAAGCAACTGGGACTACAGGCATGCGCCACCATGCCCGGCTAATTATTTTTTCTATATATATTAGTTGGCCAATTAATTTCTTTCCATTTATAATAGAGATGGGGTCTCGCTCTTGCTCAGGCTGGTCTCGAACTCCTGAGCTCAAATGATCCGCCCACCTCGGCCTCCCAGAGAGCTAGGATTACAGGCGTGAGCCACCGCGCCTGGCCTGGAATTTCTTTTTGTTTCTTGGAGTGGTTTTTTTTTTAATCAGCAGTAGAAACTCCAATAAGCCAGAGTTTCTGCATACCGAAGTATAAGAATCACAGAGAAAACAGTTCCTATTTTTCTACCCCAAACTTAACAGAGTTCTTGCAGCATATTAATCTGTCCTCAAGTTGACCCTATTGGTGACTTAAGTCAGAGCCATTTTGTACAGAGCTCTTAAGGATGACCCTATCCAATCCACATAAGCCATCAGCTCATGTTCCTCACTTACATCATATGGGGTCTTGTATTAATAGAACCTATTTTCTTAAATCTTCTAATGCTGGATCAGGTATGTTTTATTCTTTTAAAGCAGTGACCCTTCATATTTACCTTGGGGCTTCAGAATAGAATAGCATCTTTGAAAAATTGATCTTCAGCTCCTAGCTTTAATATTCTGTATCTCAAACTGCCTTAGCTAGCTATATTACTAAGCTTCTAACTTTAAAATATCACAGGCAAGGGTATTTGTTTAATAACAAAAAGAAATACTAGGCCGGGCGCGGTGGCTCAAGCCTGTAATCCTAGCTCTCTGGGAGGCCGAGGTGGGCGGATCCTTTGAGCTCAGGAGTTCGAGACCAGCCTGAGCAAGAGCGAGACCCCATCTCTACTATAAATAGAAAGAAATTAATTGGCCAACTAATATATATAGAAAAAATTCGCCGGGCATGGTGGCACATGCCTGTAGTCCCAGCTACTTGGGAGGCTGAGGCAGCAGGATTGCTTGAGCCCAGGAGTTTGAGGTTGCTGTGAGCTAGGCTGACGCCACGGCACTCACTCTAGCCTGGGCAATAAAGTGAGACTCTGTCTGAAAAAAAAAAAAAAGAAATACTAATGAAATGATTCCCAGACTTGAAATTTACATGTTTGTATATTCCCATTATATTATAGAACTATCCAATTATATAAGTGGTTTTATTGTAAAAGACACATCAGGATATATATACATGTGTTTGTTTTGCCCTATTTTTGTGTCACCATTAAATACACACCAGTTTGATTTCCCTGTGGAAATTTAGTTCAGAGTATATACCTATTCACTAGAATAATTTCACTCTTTGCATTAGGTTGGCTTCCTTATAACATATAAATAATGATGGTCTCCTGTGACCTCTTGGGGTATTCTGGCTTTGTACAAGATTGAATAACAAGGACACTTTTCCCTTCCTACAGAGAGAGTATACTGGAGTCAAGAAAATTAAATATCAAGAAGAACATAGTTACCAGCAAAACACTTTATTCTGCATTTCCTTCTATCTTCTTTTTTTATTTTGGAATTCTACTTCCAGGGAGAAAAAAAACTTCAAAGAGTATCTGCAAACTGCAAAGCAACCTTTTTTACTCTCCAGGATTAAGCTAAATACTGCCTGCTTTCCTCCTGTCTCGTGTCAAAAAATAAAATGACTACAGTGTTTTTCTAATGGCCCATAATGAATCTGCTCCCCAGCCACTTCAGAGTTTACTCCCATTCTGAAATATGTTGATGATTTAATGATGGGGTTTTTTGCTGTTAATCTTAGAAGTTTAGTGAGATAGAAGGAAAAAATGCTACCCAGCAGAATGGCTGAAGAAAATCGTAAACTTCTTAAATACTACACCCTCTTATAATTGATAATGAACTGAAATACATATAGTGCTACATTTCTGTGTTTCGGTAAAATCTTAAGTTATTACAGCTAAATATCCATTTAGTTTTTCTTGTTGGAGCTCCAATTCAAAATGCTCTTGGTTTTTCTTAATATTTTTAAACCATTGGTTGCCTAATGTTAGAGCCTGTATGAATGCTTCACTTCATTAGGTTTAGAAAGCCAGGTGTCTGCCACTTGTTCTGATTTTTATCTAGTTTTTTCTGTGGTTGAATTACAAAAGCTGGGATTTTCTTCCTTTTTTTTTTAAGACCGAGTCTCCCTCTGTTGCCTGGGCTAGAGTGCCATAGCATCAGCCTAGCTCACAGCAAACTCAAACTCGTGGGCTCAAGTGATCCTTCTGCCTCAGCCTCCCAAGTAGCTGGGACTACAGGCATGCACCACCATGCCTGGCTAATTTTTTCTATATATTTTTATTTTCTTTCTTTCTTTCTTTCTTTTTCTTTGGAGACAGAGTCTCGCTTTGTTTCCCAGGCTAGAGTGAGTGCCGTGGCGTCAACCTAGCTTGCAGCAACCTCAAACTCCTTGGCTCAAGCAATCCTGCTGCCTCAGGGGACTACAGGCATGCGCCACCATGCCCAGCTAATTTTTTCTATATATATATATTAGTTGGACAATTTCTTTCTTTCTATTTATAGTAGAGACGGGATCTCGCTCTTGCTCAGGCTGGTTCGAACTCCTGACCTTGAGCAATCCTCCTGCCTTGGCCTCCCAGAGTGTTAGGGTTACAGGTGTGAGCCACCCCGTCAGCCAAAAGCTGGGATTTTCAAGCAGCTGTTCCTCCTATTAATTTTCAAACTTAGCTCTGTCTTTTGTTGAAAAAAACTTTTCCTGAAAATACATTTTTTAGGCATCACAAAAAAATTGCTCAAGGTTAGGCTGAAAGCATTGCATTCATCTTGACTATTGAAGATCTCTGCTGCTTCTCAATGCAGTATGAGACTATTTACTTAAATTCTAAAATTTGCTTCTTTAAAAGTAAACACTGTCTTGAACTGGGTTTTTGACTTGGTCTGGACTTAGTACTGGAGTTACCCATGAAGAGACCTAGTTGCCCATAGGATAATCCCTGTGTGGCATGTCCTTTACCAGCACCTTTTGGAAAGGGAGGTGGTATTTATTTTGCCCTGTGTACTGACTTAGGATAGATGGTGTAGTGGGGAAAAATGGTTTCTATTGGTTTTCAAAAACCAAAAAAATGCTCTTTTCTTGTTTATATTCAAAACAAATATTTATATTTAGCTCTTTCCTTTTTTTTTTCTTTGAGATAGCATCTCACTCTGTTGCCCTGGCTAGAGTACAGTGGTGTCACCATAGCTCATTGTAGCCTCAAACCCCTGGGTTGTAGCTGGGCTAACGTGATCCTCCTGCCTCAGTTTCTTGAGTAATTGGGACTACAGGTTTGTACCACCATGCAAGCTAATTTTTCTATTAATATCTTTTGTGTAGACAGGGTCTCTCTATGCTGCTCAGGCTGGTTTTGAACTCCTGGCCTCAAACAGCCCTCCTACTTCAGCCTCCCAAAGTGTTAGAATTGTAAATATGACCCACCTTGCCCAGCCTTTTTAGTATTTTGTGGTTTGGGGTGCAGGAAGACTAACCATTTGGAATCACTTTGTGCTTCATCCACTAGATCATACGTCAAAAACCACCCATACTAGGTTCGCAATGGTCTTCCTCTTCCCAAACTTCTTGCAGACTGCACTGAACATCATTTTATACATATTTCTGTTCCAGACCACAGTGGTTAAGCTTGGGTTCTACTAACTTCAGAAACACATGTTCAAATCCATAGTTAATTCAGAACACATTAATGTCATGTCAAGAATGCCTTCCCTTATCTCTCTCCTTTGCCATTATGTTACCTCCCGATAATTGCTGTGTGGCTTGGCTTGGGATGTGCAGCTGGACTTCACTTCTGCACCTATTTTTCACACCTACTCCCTAGATTCATCTCGTCACTGACCACTTGCATTCTTTACACAGTTAAAAGTACTTGTCATTAGGACCATGCTACAGCTATAGATATTAAAAGCTCTTTTTACTCCATTTAGAAGTGAGTTTTTCCTAAGCATTTGGATATGTATGTATTTTCTTGCAAAACACAGTTATCAGGTATTTTCTAAAAGGTACAACAATATGAGTAGGGATGACACACTATTTTTTTCTTAAATGAATATATCTCCAAATGTTTTCCTTGAATGTATTTCTAAATGTTCTTCTTTTTCTCCCAAGTAAAGAGGTGGGAAATTAACAGGAAAATATCAGACATTTTCTTCATCATAAAGGTTGTTCAGTACAATCACAGAACACTTGTGTAAAACAGCCACTTTCTTTTGAGCAGATTAAAGAATGTGCTGATGAGCCAGTTGGAAAAGGTTACATGGTTTCTTGCTTGGTGGATCACCGAGGCAACATCACTGAGTATCAGTGTCACCAATACATTACCAAGATGACGGCCATCATTTTCAGTGATTACCGTTTAATCTGTGGCTTCATGGATGACTGCAAAAATGACATCAACATTCTGAAATGTGGCAGCATTCGACTCGGAGAAAAGGTATCTTACCACATTGGCTTCTCCAAAGGGACCTTTAAAATTTGGCACATGAGAAGCTTTAT
This sequence comes from Mirza zaza, assembly GCA_008750895.1. Lineage (NCBI taxonomy): Eukaryota > Metazoa > Chordata > Mammalia > Primates > Cheirogaleidae > Mirza > Mirza zaza. The sequence continues at coordinate 16,342 of VSMD01074946.1, forward strand.
AACTGGCATGAGAAAATTTTAGGGCTGGAGTGACCCTGAAGTTGAAATTAGAGAAACTTGCTCAGCTCTAAGAGCTAAGACCAGTTGACCTGTTAAATGCACTTTATTTGTTTGTAATAGCATGTTTCAATACTGTATGGGGAAGTAGAGGAATTAACTTGCTCAGCCCTAAGAGCTAAGACCAGTTGATCTGTTAATGCACTTTGTTTGTAATAGCATGTTTCAATACTGTATGGGGAAGTAGAGGAATTCATATCTGCTAAGAGTGGCATGTTACCTTCACAATATTAAACCAGTTGCTGATTACCTATAATGTGCCTCTGGCAAAGGAGAAACCTGAGTTCTCTAATGTTCCTCTGCATACACCTCACTGTTACCATAAAAAAATTACTTAGCTCCCCCTCTATAAAATGAAGTATCTAAATTAGGAAATTTTAAGATATGTGAAAGTACTTCCAGCTTGTCAGAAGAAAATTGCTCTGTAAATGTGATTTTACAGAAGAACTGACTTTAATAAAGACAGGAGAGAATATAACTACCTAGCTATTTTCCCTAGTTATATCTGATCTTATTTTTAGACTTACTAGTCTGGTGAACAGAAGGTCACAATGGAGGCTTAGCCAGGTTTATTCTGAATCTGTCTGCTCAGCAAAAATGAGAGAAACTCTTAAAAAGTGACAGATGCCGGTGGGAGAGGTCATCTGAGCGTCAGCTGTTAATTACCACTGCTCATTAATCTGCTGTTCAGGAAACATGACAGAAAATAAGATCCATTTGTCTCTCTGCCTTCTGTTTGTTCATGGTTTGCAGGCGTCTGTCACTGACAAAAGGGGACATGGTGTTAGAATTCTAGAACTGAGCACACCAGTTCAAACAAAGGGTTTATTGCTGGGTAGTGTTGGCTGTCACCTAATGCCCTTTCCTTCATATCAGCACAGGGCCCGGTCCCTTATCATAGGGTGCCTCGGAGTTGGTCTTGAAAGCTCTATGAGCTTGGCAACTAAAGAACAGTCAGTTTTAATAAAGAATGCAGTTTTTCACTTCCCAGCAGACTCTAGAAATGGCACAAAAGCACTTAAGCCACCCTGATGATTCAGGAAGCTACTCTCACTTCTTTAGGGTGTTGGAGATAATATCCAGTTCCAAAGCTTGCTCCTTCTAAAATCTCTACATAGTATTCTGAACGTACTTTTCCAGAATCAGTGACATTTTCACATTTGTGATTAGTGGTCCGCACTAAAGTAGTCCACTCTTTGTAGTAGTTCTTACCTGTTGACCACCAAGATAATAGCTGATTAGCTTCCCTCTAGCTCTCTGAATTGTTTTCAGACAGGCTTTTTTTTTTTTTTTTACCATAATAGAATTAAAACAGTTTATTATAAGTCCATTTACAGGATCATTTGTTGTTCATATGTCAGGTCTGTGTATTGTTAACTTTTTTAAAGCTCAGTGATTTTATTTTTTTTATAGATAATGTGTAGGTATGTAGTTCATCTCGCTTTCATTCATGTTTGGTAATTAGCCATACAGTCAAATATTTGTATACTTTTCCGTTATATAACTCAAATGGGCTGAACTGAAAAGCTCAGAGACCCTGAGGAATTGAAGTACTTTTATTTGAAAAAAGTTATCTATCTGAAAGTTACAGTAAATGAAAACATCTGGTGGAAGTGATATTATGACCTAAAACCAATGTGTGATGCTACAATTGCTGTATAGTCAGGCGTTGCCTAAAATTGAGGATATGTTCTGAGAAATGCGTTGTTAGTTTCATGAGCATCACAGAGTGTACTTAACAAACCTAGACGGTGTAGCCTGTGACACACCCAGGCTATAGGCCATGTGGTGTAGTGTATTGCTTCTAGGCTACAAATCTATACAGTATATTATTGTACTTAATGCTGTAGACTGTTGTAACACAATGGTAGTATTTTTATATCTAAATATATAAAAGTTTTAGTAAAAATACAATAGTGTAATCTTATGGGACCACCATCATATGTGTGATCTGTTGTTCACCAAAATGTTAATATGCGGAGCAGGCCAGGCGCGGTGGCTCAAGCCTATAATCCTAGCTCTCTGGGAGGCCGAGGTGGGCGGATCATTTGAGCTCAGGAGTTCGAGACCAGCCTGAGCAAGAGCGAGACCCCATCTCTACTATAAATGGAAAGAAATTAATTGGCCAACTAATATATATAGAAAAAATTAGCCGGGCATGGTGGCACATGCCTGTAGTCCCAGCTACTTGGGAGGCTGAGGCAGCAGGATTGCTTGAGCCCAGGAGTTTGAGGTTGCTGTGAGCTAGGCTGATGCCACGCCACTCACTGTAGCCTGGGCAATAAAGTGAAACTCTGTCTCAAAAAAAAAGAAAAAAAGAAATTAATTGGCCAACTAAAATATATATAGAAAAAATTAGCTGGGCATGGTGGCACATGCCTGTAGTCCCAGCTACTTGGGAGGCTGAGGCAGCAGGATTGCTTGAGCCCAGGAGTTTGAGGTTGCTGTGAGCTAGGCTGACGCCACGGCACTCACTCTAGCCTGAGCAATAAAGTGAAACTCTGTCTCAAAAAAAAAAAAAAAAAAAATATGCGGAGCAAGACTGTATATGATACAACTAAATTACTGATCATAACAGGTTGATGGGAGTTACTTTCAACGCTATACCTTGTTACTGCTTGGATCCTCCTCATAGCTTACTCCCTTTTCTCCTTAAGGTCTTTGGCAAAACAATACCTCTCAATGACGCCTACTCTGACCATCATATTTTAAATCAAAGTACTTCAAGTTATTACAAGCTGCTAAAATTTGGTATAGGACATTGTTTATAGCGTAACATAATGTCTATAATGATCTCTTGTTTACTGTAAATAGTAAGTGACTGACATGTTTCTGTCCAAATCTTTATCATCGTAGATTTGTTGCTCCTCTGGGAAGTAGACTTGGGTAGGCCTTGCCTGAGTGGGCCACAATCATTAAAACTTGAGTGTCACTCATAAATTAGGAAGAAAAAACCAGCCTTTCTTTGGATTTCTGGGGTGTGTGTCTGCTTTTCTCACTGTCCTTTTTGTCACTCGTGCCTTAGAATTTTATCTGTTCGGAATTAATTGCTCTTCAAAAAAAGTTGTCAGTTATCTCAGGCTTCTCAGCATTGGATATACTCACAGTCCTAGTGAAAAATGTTGAGGTACAGATATAGAATAGGAAGGCATGAGAATCAGCTAGTATAGTGTGCTTCTTAATCAGTTTTGTGTCAGCAGGCCTTTTGAAAACTTAACGAAAGCTGTGCACCCTCCTCAGAAAGGTACACAAAAGCCACATACAAATTGTAAGAGTTTCATAGACTTCACCCACTATCCAAATTAACCCTGGGCCTAGAAAAATAAGTAATGGACTGTTGGGAACCTTATGTCCTGCAACTAGAATGACCTGCTTAACACCTCTGAGCCCCTGTTCTTTCATCTACATAATAAATATCACAGCTCCATTTCCTCTTCATAGATATGTTAGGGGATAACATGAAAATTCTCATAGAAACACTTGAAAATTAATATACTAAGAACAAATCCTTTTATAATAAAATAGAATACACACATACATTCACATTATGGTTGAATTGAAATTTTGCCTAAAGTAGATCTTTCCTTACTTGATTTTAGGAATCTTTTTATCATGTACAGATGATTTCATTGATGCATTTTTTTTTTTTTTTTTTTTTTGAGACAAGTCTCACTGTGTTGCCTGGGCTAGAGTGCCATGGTGCCAGCCTAGCTCACAGCAACCTCAAACTCCTGGGGTCAAGTGATCCTCCTGCCTTAGCCTCCCGAGTAGTTGGAACTACAGGCACGTGCCACCATGGCCAGCCAATTTTTTTCTATTTTTAGTTGTTTGGCTAATTTCTTTCAATTTCTAGTAGAGACAGGGTCTCGCTCTTGCTCCAGCTGGTCTTGAACTCCTGAGCTCAAGCAATCCTCCCGCCTTGGCCTCCCAGAGTGCTAGGATTACAGGCGTGAGCCACCACACCCAGCCGATGCATATTTTACTATAACAGGATTTTATATGTGTATATAAATAAGTGGTAACACTGTATTTTCAGATGCTTTGGTTTGCTGTATTAATGGTATACATCAAATTGTTGAAGCATATCTTGTGAATATAGATTAGAACTCTTAAATAGAAAATAGGGGGAGTGGGAGCTAAATGATGGTTACATACAGGCATAGGGACGTAAAGGACATTAGCAACTAAGATGGGGGTGAGAGATAAAAACTTACCTAGCGGGTACAGTGAATACTGTCCTGGTGGTGGGCACACTGAAAGCCCTGACTTCAGCATTATACAGTGTATCCATGTTACAAATACATTTGCACCCTCTTAATATTTTGAAATTAAAAAACAAAGAGAAAATATTTAGGGGAAATTTCTCATATGTTGGATGAATGAATGCTTGTGGTTGCTATGGGGATGATACAAGATACAATTAAAGATAATTAGCTGGTTTTAAGGAAAACTCTCAAAAGCACTTTGTATAAATGGTGATAATCTTGTTTTTGTTTTTTTTTTTTTGATAATCTTGTTAAGTTGCATTAAAATAAATCTAAAACATCAAAATGAGTATTACACTACAAATTTTTACCATATTGGGGTGTTTGTGGACAGAAGAGTAGAAAAAGGAGAAAGAGGGTCTCTGAAACTTCTTTTCTCAATGGATTTTTATGATTGGTTTGTTTTTTAATTCGACTGAAAGTGCTATTTGTGAAATGCCTGGCTCTTAGAAATGAGCAGAGATTTCTGAAATATTATTTCAGTATTGACAAATGATCAGAATCTAGGCTGATGTCATTTCTTAAGAATTTTTTGATATTTTAAACTTTAGAAATTCAGGTCTCTATTTTTAGTGCTAACTAAACTATAGTACTTAAATTTCCCAGGTTCTCTATTTCCATTTGTAGTGTGCAGGTATTATATTCTAACCAAAGATTATTGGGGGTATTTTCTTTAACTTCTACAGTGTCTTTGGTTCCCACTTGATTTCTCTATAAAGCATCAATAAGCTAACTATGTGTTGGGAGTTTTTTATTACTTTTTTTTAGTCCAATGATGTTTATTTGAAACCCATGTGGTGAGTGTTTTAAAATATTAATATCCTTGCTATTTTAGGATGCACATTCACAAGGTGAGGTGGTATCATGCTTGGAGAAAGGCCTGGTGAAGGAAGCAGAAGAAAGAGAGCCCAAAGTCCAAGTTTCTGAACCCTGCAAGAAAGCCATTCTCCGTGTGGCTGAGCTCTCCTCCGATGACTTCCATTTGGACCGGCATTTATATTTTGCTTGCCGGGATGATCGGGAGCGTTTTTGTGAAAATGTGAGTTAGCTCAGAAGGTGTTCTTTTATTCCTTTTCTTTTCAAATATTTTTAAATACTCTATTTTTTTTTTTTAGGCAGAGTCTCACTTTGTTGCCCAGGCTAGAGTGAGTGCTGTGGTATCAGCCTAGCTCACAGCAACCTCAAACTCCTGGGCTCAAGCGATCCTCCTGCCTCAGCCTCCCGAGTAGCTGGGACTACAGGCATGCGCCACCATGCCTGGCTAATTTTTTCTATATATATTAGTTGGCCAATTAATTTCTTTCTATTTATAATAGAGACGGGGTCTCGCTCTTGCTCAGGTTGGTTTCGAACTCCTGACCTTGAGCAATCCACCCTCCTGGGCCTTAAATACTCTATTCTAAGATTAAAAAAAAAAAAAAAAATCACAAACCCTTACACGTAGAACAGTCACTAAAAGAGAAGATGGAATTGGTCCCAGGATAAGAGGAAATGTCATCGGATGATCAGCCTTGACGATTTAACATCTAGTTAGCAGTTGGCTTCTAATAGTCTCCACACATTATTTTTTCTATTTTATCTCACTTCTCAATTTCAGTTCTTGGAAGTCTGTTTTATCTATAGGAACCTTATTTTAGCCAGGAATCCTATTCATATCTACTTAATGGCTAAATCTTTGACACATTACATATTTATATGTTTTGGGCTAAGGTGAAGAAAATAGCAGGTGGCTAACTTTTAAAACCAAATACCTGATTATTACCTGCTGACACTATAGAACAGTTTGCATTTTGTTTTTTTTCTTTTGGTGGGAAGACAGGGTCTTACTCTGTCACCCTGGCTAAAATGCATTGATGTCGTCGTAGCTCACTGCAACCTCAAACTCTTGGGCTCAAGCAGTCCTCCTGCCTGGGCCTCCCAAAGTGCTAGGATTATAGGTGTGAGCCATCACGCCTGACCAGAACTGCTTTCTGACACTTTACATAGAATAGTCTCCATCCTTACAAGGGACTGAGAGGAACTTGTATGTACTTCGATTCTGCCTCCTGTTTTGAATTAACAGCTTCAACTGTTGAGAGCCACTAGCTATAGGAGTTCTGTTGACTCTAGCATAAACTTTTAAGAAAGAAGACGCACTTTAGCATTTCTCTTGGTTCCCTAATTAACAAGATATATCTGGGAACAAATGACAATTGCTAAACATCATGGGAAAATTTTTTCATCTTTACTGCAGGCACTGTTTTTGTTAGAACACTATTAAATTTTATAAATGGCTGAGCCATTTGTCCAAAAGTGCTCACCATTATAATTTTAATAGTTCTTTATGAGATTATGGATAATGTGCAGCATAACTACTTAGCTAATAGTAATAATAATAATGTATGTGTTACATCTTACAGACGCAAGCTGGTGAAGGCAGGGTGTATAAGTGCCTCTTTAACCATAAATTTGAAGAATCCATGAGTGAAAAGGTAAGTATTACTTTGAAACAAACCAATGTTTTATTCATTTCTTTAAAGTTTTCTCAAGTCCTCTCAAACAATATTCTTACCATCTTATACCAAAATGTAAATTACTGGTAAAGCTTACCCTTTTCAGAGGTGAGATACGGATTGAAGTAGAGAACCAGAGTATATTTGGCTTAAACCAAGAAAATGAAGCTCTAATTACACTATTTAGACAGTGAGAAACGAATTGGTCGATTTTGGGGTGAAAAAATCAGAGAATTTTTTATAAAATCACACTGAGGCCAGCCCCACATACCCCGGAAGTTTAGGCTAACCAAAGCAATGTGCTTCATAGGTAATTAGCTGTTTAAGCAGCATTCTCATTAAGCATTCTCATTACTTTTAGTCCTCTATCTCTAGATGAACGCAAGAATCTTTTATAGCTTTTGAAATAATTAATTTTGCTGTGTTGTCATTTACTTTCCTCTGCAGCTGAAGAAATGTTTCTCATTTTGGTTTCCTTATATCATTTACTATTGAATAATTTTATTTTAAAAGTAGAAAATGTTACCTCCAACATGTTTTGTTGCTGTGAAATTTGTGTCAGGGATAATGTTGAAGAGGAAAAGAATACTTTCTGTCAAGTTAACAGTATTGGGTTCTACCAAGTATTTATGTGTTTAGGACAGTTTCTTTTGTAACAGCCATTTACAGTTCATTACAGAATTTCTGGGTTCACCGCCCATTTACCCCTATCTCATGCCACACTAGCTTAGCATGCTTGTACAAAATTTAATCAGTCTTAAAGATAGACATTTTGGTAATGACCACAGTTGTTGACATGTACTTGGCTGTAGTCCCCATGCTCATCTTAGGGGTACATGTCAACCACTAAGCCACATGCACGGCATTATAGCTCTCTTGCTATACTCCTTCCTCAGTGTCGAGAAGCCCTCACAACCCGCCAAAAGCTGATTGCCCAGGATTATAAAGTCAGTTATTCATTGGCCAAATCCTGTAAAAGTGACTTGAAGAAATACCGGTGCAATGTGGAAAATCTTCCTCGATCCCGGGAAGCCAGACTCTCCTACCTTCTAATGTGCCTGGAGTCAGCTGTGCACAGAGGTAGAGTTCATTTCTTTTTATCCTTTTTATTCCTTTTTGCATTCACACTCTAAAGTTTCTTATACCTATAAATGTTAGTTTCCTCCTATATTTGCTCTTTTGAAGTTTTTGGGGTTTTTTGAGTTAGTGTTTTGCTATCGCCCAGGCTTAAGAGTAGTGGCACAGTTATAGCTCACTCCAGCCCTGAACTTCTGGGTTCAAGCGAGCCTCCTGTCTCAGTCTCCTGAACAGTTGGAATTATAGAAGTGTACCAGCATGTCTCACTAATTTTTCTATTTTTTGTAAAGATGGGGTCTCGCTCATGCTCAGGCCAGTCTTGAACTCCTGGCATCAAGCGATCTTCCCCCCTCAGCCTCCCAAGTAGCTGGGACTGTAGGTATATGCTGCTATTCCTGGCTAATCTATCTATTTTCCTTCCTGCCTTCCTGCCTCCCTGCCTCCCTGCCTCCCTCCCTCCCTCCTTCCCCTCCCCTCCCCTCCCCTCCCTCCCTCCCTCCCACCCTTCCTTCCTTCCTCCCACCCTTCCTCCCTCCCTCCCTCCCTTCCTTCCTTCCTTCCTTCCTTCCTTCCTTCCTTCCTTCCTTCGTCTCACTATGTGGCCCAGTTTAGTCTTGCACTGGCCCAGTTTAGTCTTGCACTCCTGGTCTTTAGCAATCTCCTGTCTCAGCCTCCCAAAGTGCTAGGATTACAGGGATGAGGCAAAGTCCTGGCCCTTTCTAATTTTTAAAATGCATATTGTGCAACATTTTTGGGAGAGTTGGGTTAGAGTAATTTAGCACATGGGTCAGAGAGACTTGGCTTCAAATTATGGCTCTATTTCTAAACTAACTGTCTAGGTAAGCATTATTATGTTGTTTTATTTTGTTTTAATTTCTCTTTTGTGTTTTTCCAGTTGGCATTTACGGCTCAAAATAAGTGGGGGGGGGAAGCTGTAGTGAATATTTAAAGTGTAGTCTTTAAATATAGTGCTGTAGTGCTGCCTTAATTGCGTAGACCAGTATGGATTGTTCTTTGGCTTTCATTTTTACCTCAATAGTTATCTTTTTTTTTTTTTTTTTTTTTTTTTTGAGACTGTCTCACTGTGTTGCCCAGGCTAGAGTACTGTGGCGTCAGCCTAGCTCACGGCAACCTCAAACTCCTGGGCTCAAGCAATCCTGCTGCCTCAGCCTCCTGAGTAGCTGGGACTACAGGCATGTGCCACCATGCCCGGCTAATTTTTTCTATATATTTTTAGTTGGCCAATTAATTTCTTTCTATTTTTTTAGTAGAGACGGAGTCTCGCTCTTGCTCAGGCTGGTCTTGACCACCTGACCTTTAGTGATCCACCTGCCTCGGCACTCCCAGAGTGCTAGGATTGCAAGTGTGAGCCACCAAGACCAGCGTATAGTTACCTTATTGATAAGACTTCCATGGACAAAGCATTTGCATTTTTAGTTCAGTAGTATAAAATCTGTATAATGCAGAACACTGACAAGGATAAACCCAAGTCTCTGGAGTCTAAGCTCATTTTATGCTGCTAAAGCTTTTGCTAAATTCTAAGCTTTTCAGTCTAGATATTAGCATGACTGGTAACATTCTATTCTAGATAGAAACATGTTCTTTTAATATGTGCTGACTTCTTATCCCAGTGCTCACCCTCCATCATGGTATGACTTACATCCTGATTTAGGGCGACAAGTGAGCAGTGAGTGCCAGGGGGAGATGTTAGATTACCGACGCATGTTGATGGAAGACTTCTCTTTGAGCCCCGAGATTATCCTAAGCTGTCGAGGGGAGATTGAACACCACTGTTCTGGATTACATCGAAAAGGGCGAACCCTGCACTGTCTCATGAAAGTAGTTCGGGGGGAGAAGGGGAACCTTGGAATGAACTGCCAGCAGGCGGTAAGGAAAAATTTTCTATTGTCACTTTGAAAGTCACGTTTCGTCAGCTGAAGAGCCTGTTCCTGATGCTGTCCCAGTTCCCTTTGTCTGGATCCTTTGTGATATCACAGTGAATGTTAGGTACTCAGGACCAGAGACAGAATATTATTTCTTCAGGAATACATAGTAGGAATGTGGAATTTGCTGCAGAGCTTAAGTTTGAGCTCATAATCAATAAAAAGAACTATATACTTAAATAGATAGAATGTAGTGTTTGCTGGAATTTCTAAAGGAGGAGTAACTTGCTAGATTGAATTTACTAAATTCAGAATCAAGACAAACCAGGTTCTGATAAATCACGAAAGGTCCTCCACCAAAAGAGAATTTGATTGATTGAGATCTGATTTAGTTGGGGCTGAAGGAAAGTTGACATGAATTGAAATTTTTTTCTAAGAGTTTCTTTTTATTACTGATGTGTGCAGCATGTCATAAATTCTTGGCCAGAAGGATCAAGAGACCGTATCATTTTCAAAATCATACCATCTTTTCTTATTAGACTAGGGCAACTGTATCTGAAAGGGTCTTTCTTTCTCTACCCCTAAATTTTATAGTCAATTCTATAAAGGTAGTTGAAAAAAAAATTAGCATACTCATAAACAGTTGCATTATAACAGATTAGATACATAATATGAAGTTAACAAAACAGATACAGTGCATCTCTTTCGTTACCGTTTACCATGTTTATTACTTTTTACGGGATAAGAATCTTTACAGAATTTAAAACACCCAAGTACAACATTGGTACCTATGCAATGAACTTTCCTTTAGAAAGCACAAAAAATAGTTTAGTTTTATATCCTGACTTACAAAAAGTTGAGGCTCTCCCTTCAGTGAAACTTTAGAAAACCACAGTTCGTATATTATTATGTAGTTGGCTTTTTGTTAAAAACTAAATATTAATTTAAATTTTATTTTCCTAATAATCATATAAAATTAGAATATTGATATGGAGTAAAATTTTAAGGAAGAGGTCACATTGTTTATAACAATGTGATCTCTTCCTTAAAATACCACGCAGGCTGGAAAGAAGTCTTCTGGAATCTGTGGGTTGAGTTTGTCGCAGTGTCGTTCCTCAAGAGCAGTCCTTGCTGGCGATTGCCCTAAGAAACCTCTGCCACCAATATGTGTTCCTGGGCCCCAGACAAAGAGCGAATTAGGAGACAGCCTACATCTGCATTTTATCCTTAAAGCAACATGGAAATGTGGGGAGGAGGGTCAGAAATAAACACATCTTTTTCCTCAAGCTACACTTGTAGTGAACTGTACAGAAAAAAGAAAATAGACTGGTGTGGCTTTACTTCCAGGCACCTAGTTCACCCCCAGGGCTTTTTGAAATTTAGCTTATTAAAAGAACTAGTGACTCAACTTAAAAGATAAATCAGTACCACCCACATCACCCTTTGTGCCTAGAAGAAAAGTACTTTTCAAATTTAGAGGTTAGCCTCAAATAGTGAAACATGTGGTTTTACCCACATTAAATTTAGCCAAGTGGAAAAGAAGCACTTTATTATTATTTGTATGGATTCATGGTTTTTAGCATTTGGTCACAGAAATTGAAGGCATAAATGATCCAAAGGAAGAAAAATTTCCTTAGTTGTTCTATATCATATATTCTCAGCTATATTGAGGAATGTTTTGAAATAATTTATTTTGAGTTTTTTTTTTCCTTTCTTTTTTTTTTTTTTTTTTTGAGACAGATTCTTACTCTGTCGCCCTGGGTAGAATACAGTGGTGCCATCATAGCTCACTGCAGCCCTAAACTCTGGGCTCAAGTTATCCTCCTGCCTCAGCCTCCCAAGTAGCTGGGACTACAATCACACACCACCATGCCCGGCTAATTTTTCTATTTTTAATAGAGACGGGGTCACTTTTGCTCAGGCTGCTCTTGAACTCCTGAGTTAAAGCAGTCCTCCCACCTCTGCCTCCCAGAGTGGTAGGATTATATGCATGAGCCACTGTACCGGGTCACTTTCTTTTTCTTTTTCTTTCTTGATCTAGCAGAATTTGATACCTGTGGTCGACCATTAATTTTCCCCATTCTCTGCTTGATGATGCTTTGATTATGATCTCTCAACAAGTAATAAACTGTAAAGCATACAAATAATTATGTTGTTGAGGACATGCTCTCCCAAATGCACCATAATCATGAACTATTAAATTCTCTTAAGTTATGGCTGAGTGAGTCTGTGCCCAGCCTCTCCTAGGCCAAAGATAACTGCCCAACTTATTCTCTAGACCAGTGATTCCTCTGAAGCATTTCCTCAGGTTTTCCTTAAGCATGTCAGGGGCTAGAAAAGATATATAATCATGTAGCGATTCACATTTTTAGCATTTATTTCCCACACTGCTCTCACTGAATTCCAGAGTGGCAGTGATCTCTTGAGTCTTTAGCCTACTTGGCTCTAACCGGGCATTCATTTTCTCCTTTTAATAGCTACAGTCTAGTACATTTTTTGTGATTTCTCAAAGTTTGCCTCTCGGTCATGGATATTTAATTGACACAGTTCTCGCAGACTTCCAGGCTCCTGTGGTGCTTCTAATTTCCCTCAGGAAAAAAATGTAAATATTTGGTCTTTGTTGCAAATGTTATAAGTAAAATTAGTAATCATTTGACGGTAATCTTTTTTTTTTTTTTTTTTTGAGACAGAGTCTCACTTTATTGCCCAGGCTACAGTGAGTGCCGTGGTGTCAGCCTAGCTCACAGCAACCTCAAACTCCTGGGCTCAAGCAATCCTGCTGCCTCAGCCTCCCAAGTAGCTGGGACTACAGGCATGTGCCACCATGCCCGGCTAATTTTTTCTATATATATTAGTTGGCCAATTAATTTCTTTCTATTTATAGTAGAGATGGGGTCTCGCTCTTGCTCAGGCTGGTCTTGAACTCCTGAGCTCAAACGATCCGCCCACCTCGGCCTCCCAGAGAGCTAGGATTACAGGCTTGAGCCACCGCGCCCGGCCCTGACGGTAATCTTTATGTCAACTCAACCACAGCATTTTGTAGCTTTTCCAAATTGCCACCAAGAATTGGTATAAATAACTTGCATCCCAGAATATTGGAAATCTTTCATATTTCTCTCATCTTGATCATTATCTTCTTTTAGGATAATAGAAGTGGGGTTTTTTCTTCATGTCTTTTGAGACAGAGTCTCACTCTGTTGCCCAGGTTAGAGTGCCATCATCTCAGCCTAGCTCACAGCAATCTCAGACTCCTGGGCACAAGCAATCCTTCTGCCTCAGCCTCCCGAGTAGCTGGGACTACAGGCATGTGCCACCATGCCTAGCTAATTTTTTCTATATATTTTTAGTTGGCCAATTAATTTCTTTCTATTTTTAGTAGAGATGGGGTCTCGCTCTTGCTCAGGCTGGTCTCAAACTCCTACCCTCAAGTGATCCTCCGCCTTGGCCTTCCAGAGTGCTAGGATTACAGACGTGAGCCACCGCGCCCAGCTTTCATGTTCTTTTGATTTGTGTTCAATGATAAATATGTGATGGGGCCAGTGCCTTCATATAAACACCTGTGGAATCATAGGACAAGTCAGTGACGCAAGTAGGGCTCCAATTCTTTAACTTGGAAAAAAGAAACCCAAACCAGTAAGGATTGTTGTTTTCAAATTTGCTTTGTGGTTTAAGATTCCCAACCTCAAATACCATATGCTACTTGCCTCTGGTAATAAATGATTTTTTACATCTATAAAATACTTTTCAGTTTATCCAGTGTCTGCCCGTATTATTGTATCTTACAATTTTCTGCAGTTAAATGAAGTGAAACTTAGAGATGAATCAACTTGTCCATGTTCTCAAAGCTAATATCTCTACCAGAGCCAGAACTATTAATAGAACTCAGCTCCTCTGATCCATAATTTAGAACTTTTTCCTCTATGCCCCAACTGTCTTCTCCTCAAAGACAAGAAAAAAGATGTGAAGCACCTATTTTCATACCTTTCCTTTATTCTGTGACAAATGATGGATCAAGCAAAAGTAAATGGTAAAGAATATATTTTCATTTTCAGTGCATTATGAGAAGTGTTTTTTTCCTTTCTTTCTTTCATTTATTCATTTGCCATTTATTACAGACATCTTGCAAAGTGTTTTTCTGTATGCTTATAATAAGCAAGCTTGGGTTTACCTCCTAGTTTTATAAAATAGTTGAGGTTAAATGGGAAATTATAAAAGTGTATAATCTTGGTTTTTATAATTGATATTTCTGCAAGTTAAATGAAATCTCACATCTGCTTTTAATAAAGCACGGCACACTTGATTGAATACCAGTGTTTTTGCATCAAAATTTGAATTCTAGATTCTCATGAGCAAATTAGGTCTCCAACTGGAAATGTCTCTATTTACTCTTTTCCTCTCAATTCTGGGTTGGCCCTGAGTATTAGTTTAGTAATCTGATTAACAAGTAGGCAGATGAGAGGAAAGTGGCAGCCTTCATATTCATATTGTAAAGACCTGTCGTTTTGTACATGTCCAAGGTTAGTTCAGAACAGGTAGATAAGCAGTCCTTACAATAACTGAAACAGAAGAACTTGCAATAAGTTGGAAAAATCAGTTGGAAAGTGTTTGGCAAGAGCTCTTAAGTTTGGCAAGTAAGAACTGTAGTATACCTTGTTAGAGCCCTTTGTGATATATAAGACTGAGCAACTAATTGTATAAAGAGATGACACTGCTCTTCCCTGCTGTCTAATTTATTTTTTTTCTTCCTTTTTAATATTTTAAAATCCAGCTTCAAACACTGATTCAGGAGACTGACCCTGGTGCAGATTACCGCATCGATCGAGCTTTGAATGAAGCTTGTGAATCTGTAATACAGACAGCCTGCAAACATATAAGATCCGGAGACCCAATGTAGGTTATCTTATTTGTGATATTTATCCATACTGTCTTTTACTTGGCAGCAGAGAGAACATTCCCTCAAATGACTTTTGGGTGTTTTAACATCTTAACTGAAATTTTGTTGAACAGGAACACACCAAGATTGATTGATTGATTGATTGATTGATTGATTGATTGATTTATGAATGAATGAATGAATGACAGAGTTTCATTTTATTGCCCAGGCTAGAGTGAGTGCCGTGGCGTCAGCCTAGCTCACAGCAACCTCAAACTCCTGGGCTCAAGCATTCCTGCTGCCTCAGCCTCCCAAGTAGCTGGGACTACAGGCGTGTAGCCACCATGCCTGGCTAATTTTTTCTATATATATTTTAGTTGGCCAATTAATTTCTTTCTGTTTATAGTAAAGATGGGGTCTCGCTCTTGCTCAGGCTGGTCTTGAACTCCTGAGCTCAAACGATCCGCCCACCTCGGCCTCCCAGAGAGCTAGGATTACAGGCTTGAGCCACCGCGCCTGGCCAACACACCAAGTTTTATTAAAAGTAATATTGGACTTGGGATTTCAGTTCTGCCTCTTCCATGACATAGAGACACCTAGACCCAGCATTGTGATGATGTTTATTAATAATGATTGAGCACATATGGGTCTATATTTGAGGTGACTGAACAGTTTCATTTAATAGTTAAATAAAAATGAGAGAGAGGAACAAGATAAAGTGCCACATACTTTGACACTTTGTACTATTTATCCTATGTATATACTGACTCATAGTATATATTAGCTACTTGATAGTCATTAGAAAATAGTTAATTCTAAATTGAAATAGAAATAATGGTAGTTGGAGGCGATAGTTATGGACAAAATGAATATTGGAGTTGTATCCAAGAGCTAGGAAAGCTGAATAAATTCTATAATAAAGCATTTGATTCTCGTGCATTAGTTTTATTCCCTATGATGTGAAAACAGCTCTTAAAACCAGGTTGCAGTTAAGAACAGGTTTCCCATTCTGCCACAATCTTTATAGCCTGCAAATTGGCTATACCCAACAATAAAGTGAATATCGTTTATCATTATTCTGCTATGCAAAAACTCCTACTGTTCATGCAGTGGTAGGGGATTTAAAAATGGCATTCTTCCTTAAAGCTTTTTGTGTGGTTGGAGGAGACAGACACACATACTTAGGACTAATTAAGAATATTTACCAATATGAAAATAACTGCATCAACCAGTGAGGGGGCAGGGGAGAGAGAAGACGGGGAGGGCTGCCTCTGATTAAAATAGATTTAAGGTATTTATTGATTAAATATGTGTGGCCCCTTTCTGGGTTTTGATTTGAACAAACATGTAAAAAGGCATGAGATAGTTGGAAACATTTGTAAACTAACAGGATATTGCATGATATTAAGGATTTTTTATTACTTTCTTGGTGATACGATAATAGTATTAAGTTCTTATTACATTTTAGAGAAACATGCCTGAAGTATTTACAAATGAAATGATATAGTGTCTGGGATTTGCTTTCAAATATCTGCAAAGGGGCATCAAATTAAAATGAACTAGGCCATTGGTTGATAAAATTTTGGAGAGGGAAGGTGGCCATTATATGATTCTTTTGTGTATGTTGGAAATTTTTCATAATAAACAGTTAAAAATACAGCAACATAGAACTTGTGCACCTTAGTCCTAAGTATTAAGTGGCACTGAAGTTGATAAAAGGCGTGATAACTATCAGGTTCAGTTAATTCAAGAGATTCTCAGAAAAATAAGTCCTATTGTCCTATGAAAATTGTTAAAGGGCTTCTTCCTCAAACCATACAAACATTATATAGACATGAAGTTCTGAGCCTATCCTTAATAAGCTTCTCTCTCGTTACAATTTTACCCATTTTATGGCTAGGATCCTCTCGTGCCTTATGGAACATTTGTATACAGAGAAAATGGTGGAAGATTGTGAACATCGTCTCTTAGAGCTACAGTATTTCATCTCCCGAGATTGGAAGTGAGTATTTTGAAGCCAAAGTAAGTGTATTGCGTCAGCCTGTTCTCCCATGTAGTCATTAATACCTGTATATTTTGAAATAATCAGTAGGAAATTATTTTTGTTAAGTTCTGTGCCAGCTAACATACTCCGGTTCCCTTAAAAACCTACTCTTTGTTGTTTTCAGAACAGCATCTAAAAGCAGAGTCAGCCCAATGCCAGTCTGTACCAAGCATCCCTGTTTGCCGCTACTTTGGAAGTCAGGGTCAAAATGTTCTGATACGATAAACATCTATCTAGAAAGAACTCTGGCACCTGGAGGGGCAGCAAAAGCATCTTCAGATTTGTCTCTAAGAGGATAACAGTGCATTTCTATTTTTATTGATTTGCACTGCGTGTGGGAATTTGCTTTTATTTCTTTAACTATTCAGAGTTATTGAATTTATTCTGTCTTAAGAGGTTTTCATCAGTAAGTGACAACCTCATTCTCTAATTCACTTCTCATCCTGTTAACAAAAATGGGTGGAGGATGAAATAGGAGAAGGATGTATATTACAGTAAGAATAGCTGGAGTTTATGGGCCTCAGTTCCCCTTCTCTCGCTTTGTCTTGTCCTCCCAGTCCCCACCTCCAAAGCAGCCAGAACTGGATCTCCCTGCCCTTCCAGCTTCCCAAATTCAGCTGCTTCCTGATTCGGTTGTTAAGCCACTGTCCTGTAGTCATTAACTTTTTTTGGTAATTAGTACATGTTCATCCCACATAATTTACTTGAAGATTCAATGTATTTTTATTTCTGTTTCTTCAAGTTAGTCTGGACAAGACTTTGGAGAGCTGGGCGATAATTTCCCTGTGCTCAGGACATCTAAACAGAAATAAAGCTTTTCTGAGTGTATTGCCTTAATCAAAATCATGTTTTCTCCTCTTTTTTAATTCCTCTTCCCTTAATCAAAAAAGTACTGCATAGTCTTAATGGCTACTCATTAAATATTAGCTTGTCTGTTCCCATTAAATAGCCCTCCCCCAAAGTTGACAGCATAATAAGCATCCCCTAATCTGATTTGGAAAAGAATCAGGCTCATTGTTTAACCCACTGTTCCCAGATTAAAAGTTAAATGTCAAGTTTTATAAATTGATAAGCATACTCAGGTAAACAAAAAAAAAAAACAAAACAACTGCCTTACCCTGCATGGGAAAAAGAGAAAAGGTTGAGTAGGAGATTCTGTTTATCTTGCCATTCCTGATCTTACTGAATCTTGTATATCAGTTAGGATTGAACTTCTGTCATATTAAGAAAAATGTATTTAATAAAAAGAGTATTAAGTGTTCTGTTAACATGAGGTAAGGGCCTGGGCCCACCAGTCAGCAGGATAGACCAAAGGATGCTGATCCTTTCCTGGCTTCCAGACAGACCTGGGGTTTGGCAGTACTCAGTGGTAGGGATTCTGCAGAGACCCTCACTTGTCCTGTTCCTTCCTAGCTTCCCTGCAATAAAGTGAACCTGCTTTTGTTGGACAAAAAAAAAAAAAAAATTGAAAAGTATTAAGTAAAAAGTTATCATTTGCCTGGTGGTGGCTACAACCCTAGTTTTCTACATTCAGCCAAGGCATGTGACGGCTGAGTCTATATTGCAATGTTACGTGCCTTACATAGCCAAGATAACAACTTGGAGGTAGAACTTAAGTTTTAATGAAAGTTAACAAATTTCTATAGATTCACCACTGTGTGTTCATTAAGAACAAAATTTAGGAATATACTTTTGCATATATTTTTGTCTCCACTACCCTGGAGGTGATTATCAATAAGTATGTAAGCAAGCACCTGGTAAAAACCTTTAGCATGTGTTAGAAGGAGATGTAGAGTGATTATCTTTTAACTCTCGTAGGCTGGACCCTGTCTTATACCGCAAGTGCCAAGGAGATGCCTCTCGTCTTTGCCATACCCATGGTTGGAATGAGACCAGTGAACTCATGCCTCCCGGAGCTGTGTTCTCCTGTTTATACAGACATGCCTACCGCACTGAGGAACAGGGAAGGAGGGTATGTGATCAGTATTGCCTTCTTTTCTTCTTCTTTGTTTTTTTAAATAGTTTGCTATGTATTCTGATTTCTGTCATCTTAGGGAAACATTTTTAGTATATTTGGTGGAGAGGGGGTTACTATACTACTGGAGCCTTCCTCATTCAAAGAGTATACCTAGAGTTGTTCTACCAGCTTCTTTCCATAGATTTTATATTTTTAACAGTGTGAGTGGGGATAAGATTTCCAGATTTTTTCTGTAAATTCCTAAAATCTGAATCACAAATGGACAATTAAATTCTGCTGTCCTAACTTTAGCTTTAAAGATCCATTAGAAGCTTTTAGCCAGGATACAAATGGTTCTTTAAACTTCTGCCCTTGGCAACTAAACACATAATGCCTGTATTAATGAGACTTTTCTGACCAGTGCACTAGTTGGAGCAGAAGTGCCTTACCTCAGTCTCTTGGTATTTGTCTGTCCCAACTGCTACCTTTTGTAGGGATATTTGTGTGTGCTTGGCTGTTGGGTAGCATTGCTGCCTTCTGGTGCCACACTGACATGCTGCTTATTCCAGGATGGCATTTTTATACCTTCTGGGATACTCCGTTGTATGTCAGTCCTACTCTTGTTATATTAATAGAAAGTAGAGATGGTATTAATTCACATGCATGATTATTGTTATTCCTTCTGAGCTTATTTTTTTTTTTTTGAGACAGAGTCTCACTTTATTGCCCAGGCTAGAGTGAGTGCCGTGGCGTCAGCCTAGCTCACAGCAACCTCAAACTCCTGGGCTCAAGCAATCCTGCTGCCTCAGCCTCCCAAGTAGCTGGGACTACAGGCATGTGCCACCATGCCCGGCTAATTTTTTTTTCTATATATATTAGTTGGCCAATTAATTTCTTTCTATTTATAGTAGAGATGGGGTCTCGCTCTTGCTCAGGCTGGTCTTGAACTCCTGAGCTCAAATGATCCGCCCACCTCGGCCTCCCAGAGAGCTAGGATTACAGGCTTGAGCCACCGTGCCCGGCCTCCTTCTGAGCTTAATGCAAAAGTCTGACTATCTAGGATTAAGAATTAGGTGACTCGATTAGAAATGAGGAGACATCAAATAGTACAGATCCTGCCATCATAACCGTATTTTTCTGTTGCTATGTAAGAAAATGTGGGAATTTGTTGTTACATATTTCTTCATACAGTGAGCCTCTAATTAACCACAGTGGCTCCCAAATCCTGGCATCTTGCTAGTCACTGTAATAGGAGGTTCCTTCTCTTGTAAGTAAAGAAAGGATTGTAATTGGGATGCTAGCTTTTTTTTTTTAAAGTGAGGTAAAATTCACATAACCTAAAATATAAAATTAAGCATTTTGTTAGAGAAAAATTCAGTGGCATTTAGTACGTTTGCAACATTGTGCAACCACCACCTCTATCCAGTTTCAGAATATTCCATAACTCCACTAGGAAACCCCATGCCCATCAAACATTTACTCTCCATCGTCTCCACCCCATGTGTGCTGGCTTTTTTGTCAAGAGAGACTGCCTGTCAGTGACAGCTTTCTCACAACCCTTTCAAAAATACGGTTTTTACCTGCCTTATTCTCTGCTAACTCTGTGTAACTCATCTAGAGGAATCTGGTCCTGACCTGTAGTGACTGTTGCTTCTATTTTTGCCTGCTTTATTTGATGTAGATCAGTTTTAACTCAGTTCTCTGGAACCAGGTATTCCTCCAGAATTGGCTCTGATGTAGACTGGCAAATTAATTTTGCTAAACAGACAAACACAAAACTCTCTAACCTAATTTGAATGAATTCAAGTTCAGTTCACTTTTATCAGAGTACTCTCAGAAAAGAATGCATTTCATTTATAGTAGAGAATGCTGAATAAACAATTGTATTCCTAGAGATATGGGCTTTTTGAAACCACCTAGAACAATTATCTATTATTCTGGAAGAGATTCGAAATATAAAGTTTGAGAAATAAACTATAGAGTCATTAGTGTCCTGACACCAGGATAACAGGTTTATCTAGTGTTTTCGCATTTTTGTTTTGTTACCTTTAAAGTACCTTGCTCGTTCTGTCTCTTGTAGCTCTCGCGTGAGTGCCGAGCTGAAGTCCAGAGGATCCTGCACCAGCGTGCCATGGACGTGAAGCTGGATCCTGCCCTGCAGGATAAGTGCCTGATCGATCTGGGAAAATGGTGTAGTGAGAAAACAGAGACTGGACAGGTAGGTGACACAGCTTTCCGTTTGTCTTATAATAATAGTAATGTTAATGGTTCATGTTTTATGTAGAGTACAAACACCATAAAGTCCATCTTTGTGTTTACTTTACAGATGTGATTTGTTGTATTACTCAGTGTTTTCTCTAGAAGAAATTCTCAGGAAAATTTTCTGTGTTTTCCCAAACAGCTAGTTTGTTTTTATATTTTATGGTTATCGTATTTTTTTTTCTTTTTCTTTACCACATCTACTCACCATTAATACCATAGTTTATAATTGATTATTTTTCCTTCTTTGCGTTGCCTCTTAGAAAGCCTAGAGCCACAGGTATGGCTTACCTCTTAATAGGTGCATAGCACTTTGTGGTAGGAATTTTTATACTAAGCTTACAACTGGCTCCATCCCATTTTTCTTTGTGTATTTTCCTTTTCTTTCCTCTTTTATGCATTTTAAATTCATTTTATCATGCCCTTTTCTCACTTTTATAAGCCATGTTAAGCTCTTTTGAGATCAGCATAATATAAATATATACATAATGTGTATAAATACTGGTGCATATGAAGTGCGTGATCTAGAACAGTCCTACAAAATATGTGGAAACAGAATTTTTTTTCCACCTACTTGACAAAATTGAGGCTCAGAGAAGTATATTGATTTCCCTACCTAAAATTCAATCCATTCCATTGTGTGTATGTGTGTATATATATATGTGTGTGTGTGTGTGTGTGTATTTTTTTTTTTTTTTTAAGAGACAGGGTCTTACTCTGTTGCCCAAGATGGAATATAGTGGCTGGTGTCATCATAGCTCATTTAAACCTTCAACTTTTGGGCTCAAGTAATCCTCCTGCCTCAGCCTCCCACTAGGACTACTCACTGGCTAATTTTTTTTTTTTTTTTTTTAATTTTTTTTGTAGAGACAGGACCTTGCTATGTTGCTCAGGCTGGTTTCCAATTCCTGGCTTTAAGTGATCCTCCTGCCTCAGCCTCCCAAAGTGCTGGAATTATAGGCGTGAGCCACCGCACCTAGCCAGTTAATTCCATTATATAATACAATCTCTCTATATAGGAAAGTATAGGGAAGGAACAGCTCCCAAGAATTACAAGCATATTATGAGTGGTTCCTAGGATTCGGTGCCTGGTTTAAGGGGAAGGAAAAAACAGGTGCATTACTGCAAGTTATATGGGAAGGTGGCATGTCTTCCGCCTTAAAGCTGGATAAGCAGCAGTGAGGAATAGCAACTTGATGAAAGCCTCATAAATGCTCAAACGAGAAGTGAACTCAGGTTTCCAGGTTCCATTTGTACCACCACAAAACCCCTTCAAGTCACAAATCAGAGATCGGACATTGTAAAGAAGCAAGGTGCCTGCCTACTAAGGTCTGTTGGGCATGGGAATATAATTTTTAGCATTCTGTATTCGGAGCCTACTACAAGGCTATCTGGTGTATTATGAGATAATGCCTTTCTGCTGACTCTGTCCAGTGAAACCACGATCCAAAATCAGAGGATATGGTGACGTGGAAGCGGAGGAAGCCGCTTCCCTCACGCCCATTGCACGCCCACAGCAAACATTTAGAAAGCTGCGCTTCGTTGCAGCCCATCGCTGAGAAGCGAAACTGAAGGGTTTTGTGAGTAGGATCCTTCCCTCAGCCATTTATTTTATTCCCAGAAGTTTTAGTGCGTTTTCCTTTCATTGTTTTTTTTTTTCTTCCATTCTGGCTGTTGTGTGATTTCCTACATCCCTTCTCCGCTTCTCCCATGCTAATTCTGGAACAGATTCTTGCAGAAGTAAGTTTAACTTGACCCTTTAACAGAGGACTTTGCTGAGAAATAGCCGTTGATATGCTTTGAGAAAGTGAGTTGATGTTATACCTAAACCCTCTAAACCTCTAAAAGGAATAATAACAAACGAATGCTACAAGGTGGCTCCAGCTCAGTTTCCAAAGCCCAGACAAGGTAGCTTTTAGATACCTGAACCCTAGTGTGTTCACTTGTTTTGGAAATTTCCTCAGAGTATCCTTTTGATGTGCCTGGGGCTAGAATCCCAGATGGGACTTAACAGGAACACTCAGCTCTATGTTATGTTCTGGACCCTGGGTGTCCACCTACTTTGCCCACAAAGAGTTTTAAAATAATCCATGCCAGTCACTGAATTTTTTGTTCTGTGACCATTATTAAAGTGCATATTTAAAATGGGAGGTAAAAATTATCAAAGCACAGATTAAAAATGGAATGGCAGGATGTCAAAGTGGAGCAAAGGCTGATAGGATTTTTAGACTCTGAGAACTGAAAATCAGTTCTTGTTGAACTTGTGGATGTTGACCTTCTGGTGGGTTTGCATGGCTATTGTAACTCTTTGACCCTCTTAACTACCTTGTTATATCCAGTAACCATCTATTCACCAATCTTAGTTTGGGGAATCAAATAAAGCTTTTGTGTTCTGTTCAGTTGAGGTAGTTTTAAAAAGAAGAGAAAAGGAAGACCATTAAAAAGGAAGTAGACACTGGTATCTCAACTTCCCCTGTTCATTTATGTGACTGATAAATGCCAAGGGCTTCCCTTTTTATTTGCAGGAGCTTGAATGCCTCCAGGACCATCTGGATGATTTGGTGGTGGAGTGCAGAGATATAGTTGGCAACCTAACCGAGTTAGAATCAGAGGTAAGCACTGTGCAGCTTACTCATCAGAGGACAGTGGCTGCCAGCAGCCAGGACTTTTTTGCTTAGTTCTACTGTTTATAGACTCTGGAGAGTGCAGATTCTTTGTCAATCAAAAGAAACCTGATCAGATTCTCCCTGTTTGCATTATAAACAAACATACTGCGTTGCTTCCTAAACCTCTTCCCTCTTCTCTCTAGAAAAACATTCTATACGGCCCTTTGGTTTTCTTCATAAATTCGAGTTACCATTAGACCTGTCTTGTTTCTCTCTTAAGAAAAGATAGCAGCTATACTTCAAATCTCTTAATCATATTCAAGAGTAATCCACATATTCCCATTCTCTTAGCTCTTTTAGTTAGGTCATTTGGTAATGTTTGTATGTTTAATAAAATAAAAGCTGAGACTTTGAGATAAACATGGAAGATTGAATACATGTGTTTATCCCTATTCTGAAACTCACTAAAATATTAAAAATGGGATTAAAAACCCTCATAAGAATAGGCATATTATTTAGAAATACAGAGATGATTGAGGGTGGGCAACTAAAAATGTTCAAGTTGTTTCATGGCAGCAAAAAAAAGAGAAGCAGGAAATTTTTTTATCGTCAGCTTTTTAGTACTATTTGAATTGCCAAAAATTGACAATACATAAAGTTACATTTCTCAACCAATCCTTTTTGCTTTATAGTTTTCAAAAGTTTGTTGCCTTCTCTCATCTTGTCATCTCCTCTCCCATTCTCATTGTCCTTGTGGGCTTAGGAGGACAGTCTCAGGTGTATAATTCACTAAACAAGATGTTATTTCAGCAGCTAGTGCTATACAAGGTTACTCTGCTTGAAGACATTTAGTATTTTCCCAGAAGCAGTGGTCTGTCATCTGGTTTGAGGGGAGTGATCTAACATATGAACTTTTAAACTAAAAGGAGATGTCAGTTACCCTCATTTTCATTTTGAACTGCTTAGCATTTTGGAAAAACTCCAAAAGCTTTACATATTCTAATTTTTTTTTTTTTTAGACAGAGTCTCACTCTGTTGCCTGGGCTAGAGTGCCGTGGTATCAGCCTAGCTCACAGCAACCTCAAACTCCTGGGCTCAAGCGATCCTTCTGCCTCAGCCTCCCGAGTAGCTGGGACTACAGGCATGCACCACTGTGCCCGGATAATTTTTTCTATATATTTTTAGTTGGCCAATCAATTTCTTTCTATTTTTAGTAGAGATGGGGTCTTGCTCTTTCTCAGGCTGGTCTCGAACTCCTAACCTTGAGCGATCCTCCCGCCTCCCGCCTCGGCCTTCCAGAGTGCTAGGATTACAGGTGTGAGCCACCACACCCGGCCACATATTCTAATATTATTGCTTAATGTTTTTTCATTCCACTTGTCTTAATTCTGCCTTCTCTTTTGTTCATGAAGGGGAATCTGCCTCTGGAAAATTTCCTTTCAAAGTACAATGGAGCAATTCTATTTATTCTGGGGCTATCTAATGTAAATACTAGAATAATTTCTAAATGTGCATATTAGATTATTTACCCATCAGATGCTACTGATTGAGAAAGAGAAACTGTTCCTTTTCCATCCCTGGCTCTTTCTAAAGCAGAATTACTAATATATTATTAATATTATGTATTATGTTAATATTATTATAATATTATTAATCTTCTACAGGATATTCAAATAGAAGCCTTGCTGATGAGAGCCTGTGAGCCCATCATTCAGAACTTTTGCCACGTAAGTGATATCTGAAGGAACAAGGGTTAAAAACAGAACTCAGTTCATTGGGACTCTGGCCCCCAAGTGTATTGGACTCATCTCTGTCGTCAGTATACATTACTCCTGAGTATAGCCAGCTTTGACACATTAAAGTTGAAAATATAAACAAGATCAAGAGAGAAGTACCACCATCCTGAGAAACTCTATTTGATTAGCCTTTGTAGGTGACCAGGTGTGTGGGTAGTAGCAGTTGTTGAGATACCCTTTATAAGAAAAGATGGGCCGGGCGCGGTGGCTCAAGCCTGTACTCCTAGCTCTCTGGGAGGCCGAGGTGGGCGGATCATTTGAGCTCAGGAGTTCGAGACCAGCCTGAGCAAGAGCGAAACCCCATCTCTACTATATATAGAAAGAAATTAATTGGCCAACTAATATATATATAGAAAAAATTAGCCAGGCATGGTGGCACATGCCTGTAGTCCCAGCTACTTGGGAGGCTGAGGCAGCAGGCTCGCTTGAGCCCAGGAGTTTGAGGTTGCTGTGAGCTAGGCTGATGCCACGGCACTCACTCTAGCCTGGGCAATAAAGTGAGACTCTGTCTCAAAAAAAAAAAAAAAAAAAAGAAAAGAAAAGAAAAGATGGAACAGAGACGCACCTGATAGTATGGTCGAATTGTTTCCCATACTTCAGCCTAGGAATTGTTAGCAGTAATAGTGGCTTCTCCTTCCAGTTGTTTCCTTGTACCTCAATATTGAGTGAATTCTATTGCTTTATTACTTGTTCATTGATTGAACTACCTAAGCTGTGGGAGTGAAACACACCCAGCAGCCATCAGGATCTGACACCCAGGAGGTTATATTAGATATCCCCAAAACCAGCTGCTGGCATCATACAAGCAAAGTGAGTACTCATAGTACATATTCTTATCTCATGCAGAACAACTTGCTGTGTAAATTTTATTCCACTAAATGTTTACCCTTGTAATTTTTCTGTCCCTTGTCATTTTTCAGGCTTATTTTGCTACAATTTGTGATATATCTTTTTTGTGAAGTCTTCTAGAATCAGACCTATTTGCATTTTTCATGTGCTGGGCTAAAAGTTCTGTTACAAATGAAGTATAAACGTGCACTGTCTTCCCCAGGATGTGGCAGATAACCAGATAGACTCTGGGGACCTGATGGAGTGTCTGATACAGAACAAACACCAGAAAGACATGAATGAGAAGTGTGCCATTGGAGTCACCCACTTCCAACTGGTCAGTGACACCTGACTACTGATTTCCTGTCTTAGCTACATGGATGGTTATTGAATCCCTTCCTCTTTGGGAACATAAAAGCATTTCTGATGTTCTGTGAAAAGTCATTTTTTCCAAATATATATCCTATTTTTATTCTTAATAAAAGTGGCTTTTATCTAATATGGCCAGGCACTTTGTTAGGCTCCATGAAACGTAATGATAAATAAGACATAGCCCCTACCCCTGGGGAGCATATAGTCTAGTGGGTTGGATAAGCACGCAGGCATTTTTTGCTTTGGTCACCTTGCACAGGGTGTTTTAGCATCTCCTTCAACATTTAATATCATTGGAATCTTTTGTGTAACTATTCAGTGTGGTGACCCAAATGTATGTCAATGTATTGGACATTAAGCCTTTTTTTTTTTTTAATCATATAACCCAGCTGTAGCATTTGAATAAGATGGTGCGAACATACTCTTCATAGTTATCAAATGAAGCTAAAGGAAGTGCTTCTGATATAGCAAGTGCTTCTTTCTAAGGATGATGAAATCCAGTCCGCTGTGTTAATTGACCTTTTCTCAGGGCATCTAGCCTGCTTGACTGCAGTCAGCAAGTGTTAGGGAGAATCCCGAAAGTGCCAGGTGCTGGGAGACGGTGGTGAGACAGAAACCACCCTGCCCTTGTGTACTCTAGATTCTAGTAGGAGAAAGATGCACAAACAAGTGTACAAGTAAATGTATAGTTTCAGGTGCTTCTAGGAAGAAAAACAAAGCAGAATAAGAGGTTGGAAGGTGAAGGAGAAAGGGAGCTTCAAAAAGAGAAACTTGAATAGAAACCTTAAGGAAGTAGCAGAGCAAACCACACAGAAAACCGGGAGAGGAGTACTTTTGGCAGAAGGAACAGCGTGAGTGTGATTGGAAAGGCAGCAGAGCCAATGTGCCTGAGCAGAGAGAGCCAGTGGGGAGGTTGGCAGGTCACGAAGTCTTAGAGAGACAAGGCAAGTCATGCAGGGCCTTGTGCGCAGCTAGCTACGTGGATAAAATGTCACCTGCCACTACTGACTCCAACTTGCCACAGAACTTCTGATTTCCTTTCTCATCATCTTTCAGGTGCAGATGAAGGATTTTCGGTTCTCTTACAAGTTTAAAATGGCCTGCAAGGAGGACGTGTTGAAACTTTGCCCCAACATAAAAAAGAAGTATGTAGCTTTTAATTGATTCATTCTGCTTTCTTTAAAGTCCCTCTTAGCCACTCAGTGAATATCCAAGACGTCAGGCAGCCTCCTGCTGTCTGGCAGGATTAGCCTGGAGGCCTCCTGCGAGCTCCTTTAGTAGTATGGCTAAACACTTGCATTATCTGGACAGGTCATTTTTACAGCTGCCTAGAGCCACAACTGGTGGTGGTAGTTCTTACATGGAGACCCCATAGGCTAAAGAAACATTTTTAATTTTTCCAGGTTCAGGCTGATGAAGCAGAAATAGATTGTGTACTTAGGAGAAGCAAGTTGTAGTGTGATTAAAAGGAGTGAACTGACTTCTTCCTGGCATCAGCCCATATGTCATCTCCGAAATGCAGCAGAGGCTTTTATTGAATTAGATATCTAGTGAAGAAACAAAAACTTTATTCATTTAAGCATTAGGTCTTGGCTGGGTATGGTGGCTCACACCTGCAATCCTTGTACTCTGGGAGGCTGAGGCAGGAGGATTGCTTGAGCCCAGGAGTTTGAGTTTGCAGTGAGCTTGATGACGCCACTGCACTCTACGGTGACAGAGCGAGACTCTATCTCAAAAAGAAAAAAAAAAAAAGAATTAGGTCTGAAGGAGGAGACTGATAAGCTTATGTAGTATGGCTGCCTAAATTCTTCCATGTTGCTCTTTTTCCCTCACATTTTCCCTCACATAAACCAAGTTCTCAGTTTGCTCAATATTCTGTACCTTTCAGGAATTAGTTTCATAGTACGTCAAAGGCACAGTCCCAGAGTTCAGACCAGCATTCCTCTGTGGTCACATGTTTTTAACAAGTGTTGAACTGTCCTTGCACACATGTGCCCTGTCTGGCCCCCCTTCCTGTCAGGAATGTTGTCAGCATTCAGACTGCTGCATGAGTTTTATGACATATACGGTCAAATCGTGGCTTTTAGCACAATGAAAAAAGTAGCGAGGCTTACAGGAAAGATTCAAAATAGGGGGTCCTGAATTCTTGGTAAATGGGCCGACCCCCAGCCCAGCTCTTAGACCATCTGCCTTTGTGTGGCTCCCACCAATCTCAAGCCTCTCTTTTTCTCGGCAGGGTGGACGTGGTGATCTGCCTGAGCACCACCGTGCGCAACGACACTCTGCAGGAAGTGAAGGAGCACAGAGTGTCCCTGAAGTGCCGCAAGCAGCTCCGTGTGGAGGAGCTGGAGATGGTAATGCCTCTGCTCGCAGCAACCACATGCCTAGGAAGGTGGGGAGAAGCTAGGGCCAGGTGGAAGATTCCAGCCACTGTTGCAGTGGTTAATACTTGGAGTCACCGTTTTGTTTTACCACACATAACTGAAAGTCCAGCTGTAAGACAAACTTTAAGCACATGGTACAATCACTACATCAATAATGTCCTCAAGGATTGAGGGTCTTTTTCTCTCTGCTCTGCTGTCCAGAGCATCAGCTTCGTGCTAAGGCTCGTTTCCCTTGTGTTTGCCCAGTGGCTGCCTGCGATACCTGGCCATCTGCTCCAATATTCATCTCTAGCAAAAGCGGGGGTGGTGGGGGAGAGATAAACATCTTCCTGCCACGAAATTAGGGTTCTTCCCTTCAATTTGATTGTGTCAGCTTGGGGTCGTGGGATTTCTTCCCACTCCCAGACCAATAGCAATCTCCAGGGAAAAGCCATGCACTTTAAGCTTACTGATCATGCAGGTGAAATGGATACTGGAAAGTTACCTACAATGTGCACTGTGAGAGGAAACTTCTTGCTTTACTTTTGAAGTTAAGCACAACCCGTGTTAAGAAGACAAGTAAAAATATTTTTAATATGTGTATGCTACAGATCATACTTGTTTCACCTCAGTCTAAGTAAAAACTAGCAGTGGAGAGCAAACACCATTAATATCCCAAAAGTTACTTATCATATTTTTACATATAATGGCAGTGATTCAGTGGAGAATTCTAAGTGGAGCTAGCCTTAATGTCTTGTTACATTAGAGATTTGTTTTAAGCTGGAAGCTTTGATTCCCTAGCTTTGAATCCAGCTCTTTTAGTAAAATAATAATAAAAATAGAACCCAACATTTATGTAATGATTTTAACTTTCTAAAATGGTTTTCTTTTTTTTTCCTCTTCTTATCTAAAGTGGTTTTCACCTAATATTATCTTACTTTATCTCACAGCAGTCCTATGAAGGACTAGACATGGCATCTCAGGGTAGAAGTGGCATTTTGTTTTACTAGAAGGTCCAAGGCCATGTAGCTAGTCAGTGGCAGAACTGAAAGTAAACCCCAGTTCTCACTGCTGCCACTTCACTGTGTTGAAGTTGGGGGGTCACTTGATAAGATCTGATCAACAAATAAGTCGGTAGAATATCTGCCATCTCCGGGTTAAAGTAAGCTCTCTTTTTCCATGCTGGCTTCCTCTACTGCAGACAGAGGACATCCGTCTGGAACCAGATCTATACGAAGCCTGCAAGAGTGACATCAAGAATTACTGTTCTGCTGTGCAATATGGCAATGCTCAGGTAACTTTTTGCTTTTATTTTTTAATTGTAAAAGGAACGTGAAGGTAACATTTTAATAATTAACCCTTTGGTTGTGGGAGAGGACCCATCACATCCTATTCAACCTAATCATCCCCTCTTAAGCTACACCAGACTGCTTTCCCCAGGGTCCTCACCTGCTCTCCTCTCCTCCTTATTCACTCTCTTCCCCCTTTCAGTTAACCTCATCCTTATCCACCTTGTCTGACTGTTAGAGTCCTAGTGATCCTTTAAATGCCTCCTCCTCTCTGTGGCCTTTCCCAGCTCTCTGCATCTTCACAATTAATAATTCCCTCATTATGTTCCCATGACATGGAAGTTCTTCTCTAGAGGTCACGTAGCAATCACCTACGAAACTTTTTAAAATACACAGGAACAGGGTCTTACCCAGTATCACCAGGAATGAAGTGCAAACAAGTGAATTTTTAAATGTTCTCCCAATGACTCAGCTACCTCTTCTAGTTGAAGGCAATGCCCTGAAGCTTTAGCCTGTGAGATAATTACTTCATTGTCTTTTTGTGTTTCTAATGCTGACCTGAGTCTCATTTCTTGGTAGTTTATCTCTGATAGGCTTTAGAGTTTTCTGTTTATCCTTTTTTTTTTTGAGTCTCACTTTGTTGCCCAGGCTAGAGTGAGTGCCATGGCATCAACCTAGCTCACAGCAACCTCAAACTCATGGGCTCAAGCAATCCTGCTGTCTCAGCCTCCCGAGTAGCTGGGTCTACAGGCATGTGCCATCATGCCCGGCTAATTTTTTGTATATATATATTAGTTGGTCAATTAATTTATTTCTATTTATAGTAGAGACGGGGGTCTCACTCTTGCTTGGGCTGGTTTCGAACTCCTGACCTTGAGCAATCCACCCGCCTCGGCCTCCCAGAGAACTAGGATTACAGGCATGAGCCACCGCACCCGGCCTCTGTTTATCTGTAATGGCCTGTAATTTCAGTGTGATGTGATACCGTATGGTTTGTTTTGGGTTTTTTTGTTATCGCAGTTGCGTCTTTCAGGCTCAGAGTTCACATCTTCCTACAGTTCTGGGAAATTCTCAGTCATTGTTCTTTCAAATATTGCTTCCCTTTGCCTTCCTTCAGGAACTGCTACTATACTGAGCGTCTCCTCCATATCTCTTAACTTTTTCTTTCATACTTTCCATTTCTTTGTTTCTTTGTACTGTATTTTGGGTAATTCCTCAGTTCTGTTTCCCAGCTTAATAATTTATCTTAAGCTTTGTCCATTCTTCTCTTTAGAGAGACCACCAGTTTGGTTTTGTTTTTCATTTCCTAGGTCGCTAAATGGTTCTTTTCATAACTACCTATTCTTGATTCTTATTTACCATTGCATTCTGTGATGTTCTGAGGATTTAAAATATATTTTTGAATTTTTGTTTTGATTGCGGTATTACGTTTTTCCCCTCAGTTTTGAGTCCTTGGTTTACTTTATTTATCATCTTTCTTATGATACATGTTCCTGAACTAGTCAGTGATTTCTGGTTGTGCCTTGAGCATTTCCTAGAAGTTGCGTGATTTCATGCTACAGTCCTAAGCTGCTGCAACTTCCCACCAGCTCTCCTTCTTTACATTTTCTACAATATCAAAAGGTTTGTATAGGGAATGGAAGATTTCAGGGTATACTTAATTCACTATCTTAAAATCCATCCCATGACACTTTATGCTTTTCTGTTATCACTCATCTTTTTTATCATATTTATTTATATAACTTTGCCCTATGGGACAGTGTATTAGCCAAGGCTAAGGGTTGGGTCTCACTCATACCTAGCATCCGAGGGTCTATTCTCATGTGGTAAATGGTGAATTGAATTGAAACTCCTGGCTTTTGCCTACTTAGTCAGAGTTGTTGCTCTAGGCAAATGCAGAGACCCTAATGTCAAGGAATCTTGACAAGGAACAGTTTTTTTTTTTTTTTTTTTTTTGAGACAAGAGTCTCACTTTATTGCCCAGGCTAGAGTGAGTGCCGTGGCGTCAGCCTAGCTCACAGCAACCTCAAACTCCTGGGCTCAAGCAATCCTGCTGCCTCAGCCTCCCAAGTAGCTGGGACTACAGGCATGCACCACCATGCCCGGCTAATTTTTTCTATATATATTAGTTGGCCAATTAATTTCTTTCTATTTATAGTAGAGATGGGGTCTCGCTCTTGCTCAGGCTGGTCTCGAACTCCTGAGCTCAAACGATCCGCCCACCTCGGCCTCCCAGAGAGCTAGGATTATAGGCTTGAGCCACCGCGCCCGGCCTACAAGGAACAGTTTTAAAAGGTAGACAAAAGCAGGAATCCTGAGTGAGTTTCATTCCTTTTAGACTTAAGTGCAGCCTGCTAGTCATCTTAAATTTTTGTAGTTTGGTCTGCTGTTGGCCCTAAGGTTGTAAATCTATAAGTATAATTCTCCTTGGTGGGGAAATCCTGATTCCTGTTCCTGAGATCAGAAATGGAAGGTACTTGGATTTAAAAAATGGGGAGTACACCAAGAACTGAATACTTTAGTGAGAATACATGGATTATCAATTCCTGATACATCTCTCAACTTGACCAAATCTCTTATGCCATAGATTATTGAATGTCTGAAAGAAAACAAGAAGCAGCTAAGTACCCGTTGCCACCAGAAAGTATTTAAGCTACAGGAGACAGAAATGATGGACCCAGAACTAGACTACACACTCATGAGAGTCTGCAAGCAGATGATAAAGGTGAGGAATCCAAAACCAAGGGCTAAGCACAGCGTAAGTAAAAATAACAACATAAACGTCGTTTAGTTTCACCTTGTTTTACGCAGCTAGCATGGTGGTGCTCAAGGTGTGGTCCCTCCACCAGCAGCAGCAGCATCTGGGAATTTACAGATTCTTAGGATACCCCCTCCACCGCCTACCCCCAACCCCTCTGCTGAATCAAAAACTCTGAGTGATCAGGCAGTCTGTTTTGACGAGCCCTCCAAGTGATTCTGATGCACACTCAAGTCTCAAAACAACACAACTAAGATAATAACCTCACTTTGACCCAAGACACATGAAATATATGTCCAATAAACATATGATTGGTTTTGAGAGCAGTTAATGGTAGGTGTACTAGAAAAGACACTGAGTGTCCTGATCATCCATCTACCACACTCAAAAGATTTTTATGAGCTGGGCTTAATGGCTCATACTCATTATCCCAGCAATTGGAGAGGCTGAGACAGGAGGATTGTTTGAGACTAGTCTGGGCAGCATAGCGAGACCCCATCTCCACAAATAAAAAAAATTAGCCAGCCTAATGGTTTACGCTCATAATCCCATCACTTTGGGAGGCTGAGATGAAAGGGTCACTTAAGGCCAGGAATTTGAAACCAGCCTGGCCAACATAGCAAGACCCGATCTCTAGGAAAAAGTATTAGCCGGGCATGGTGGTGGCATGCGTCTGTAGTCCCAGCTACTTGGGGGTGCTGAGGCAGGAGGATCCCTTGAGTCCAGGGGTTCAAGGCTGCAGTGAGCTATGATTGCATCATTGTACTCCACCTTGGGTGACAGAATGAGACCCTATCTCTTTAAAAAAAAAAAGGGTTGCGGGGGAAGCCTTTTCTGTTCTATAAATTCTTTCGCTTCTTTTACTTCACCAGTGGATGTTCCCTGCAGCAGAGCTGATAGCAGTACTAGATGCCAGTTCCTTGATCTAGCCACAAATACAGAGATTAAACTTAAGCTTCCAACTCCTTATTTCAGCTTTCCTTTAAAATAGAATGCTACTTTTCATCCTATTGATAAATTCCAAAGAGAATTTTGAAAGTTAGAGGTATAAGTCTCTTTAACTGGGCCTGATAAAATTGAGTCATATATAAAAGTGGAAATGTCAGGCTCTGATTTGATAGAGCTTTGCAAGATTTTATAGAAATCAACGAGCAATCCATGTCCTCATATTAAGATATTAGTAGATTATAATCACATATGCTTTAGAGAACTGGAAACAGAACTGGGAAAGGAGGCTTGATGCTGAAATGTCTCAGCCAGTATTTTCAGAGATTGACACTTTTAAAGACTTGAGGATTAGCAAAATAGAGATGAAGTTGATTACTAGTCCAAAATAGATCCCTGACTTAAAGGACAGAATAAGTGTACAGGCACTAGCTCCACAGTGTTTGATAGGATTTTAACCCTTATAGTTAAGATCAACCAGATGGGTCCTTTCATCACATCTCTATTCACACTGTTTGGTTGATGGGTAATTCCTAGGTTTTCCCATTGGGGTTGGGTAGATATGGCTTTAGGGCTGCATGGCCACCTGGTACATCTGTACCTTTGTGCTTTAACAGTTAGTAAACTCATGAGATGCCATATAATTTAACATGACTGTTTACATAGAGAATCAGTCCCGTGCAAAGTAGGAACCAGTGAGGTCGTAGAGAGAACTGCCAGAAATACAGTAGAGAATAAGTAAAGAAGGGAGCTTGGGCTGGGTGCTTACTCAGTCTTACCTACTCCTCTTGTACAGTGTGGTACCTTCAGGCTCCTGCTTTCATTAGCTCTATAATAGAAGTAAGAGTGATCCCAGCTGGAGTTAATTGCCATATTTGGATAGCTGTTTTTATAATACTTTGTTTCTTTGCAGAGGTTCTGTGCAGAAGCAGATTCTAAAACCATGTTGCAGTGCTTGAAGCAAAATAAAAACAGTGAATTGATGGATCCCAAATGCAAACAGATGATAACCAAACGCCAAATCACCCAGAACACAGGTAAGATCTTGGCTTTGCTTTCCTGGTTGCATTCATTATAGCTTACTTGGAATTAAGTGGGTATATAATTACCTAATTAAACTACAGATGCTTTGTTGCCCATGAATTTTAAGGGAGGAGTCTGGCTGTAAGGCAAATGACTTACTCCTTTGAACAGTATCCAGAAAAATGGAATGAAAGAGGAAAACTAGGAAACTACCCTTAAAGAATGTACAAAAGGAATCAGGACTAGAGTTCCCTGAAAAGAAAAGTCGAGAGATTTAATAAAGCTTCAAGAGTGTGGCAGGAGAATACATGGTTGATCTGTTGTAGAACAGAGTTTCAAAACATTGTAAGGTGGTAGGCAAGGTGAGTTGGATACTCTTTCCTTCTCATTGTTTTAAAAAATATCTTTGATGGGGAAGGTTGCTGATGTCTGCTTGACTATTTTAAGGACTACTTAGAATATTATACCACAAACTATGTAGAGTAGAAGGCTTCTTGGGGACGCCCAGAAGTACTCTTCAATTAAATCATATCGCTGATTAAAAACAGTGTAGTAAGGGCCCAGTAAACATTTGCTGAATAAATAGATCAGTGGTTGTAGTCCTGATCATTTACATAATATGCCCCCTTTTGAAAGGTGGATTTCTAAAACTGTGTGAATCCAGATGGAATATTTTATCATGTACTCACTGCTTTCTGCTCTAGATTACCGCTTAAACCCTGTGCTAAGGAAAGCTTGCAAAGCTGACATTCCTAAGTTCTGTCATGGTATCCTGACTAAGGCCAAGGATGATTCAGAGCTAGAAGGCCAAGTCATCTCTTGCCTCAAGCTGAGATATGCTGACCAGGTAAACTGGCCTGGGCTTTCCACAGAGGTATATTTATGGAGTCACCTCTCTCCCTGGGAATTTTCTGTTTTAAAGTCCCTACCTTGCTCCTATTTTCCCAAGACCTTCTTTATTTCTTTTTCTTTTTTTTCCTCGTTTCTTTTTTTTTTTTTTTTTTTTTCAAGAGAAAGTCTTGCTCTATTGCCCAGGCTGAGTGCAGTGGCACCATCATAGATCACTGCAGCCTTAAACTCCTGCTGGGATTATAGGTATGAGCCACCAGGCCCGGGTCCCAAGACCTTTTTCATATGCTCCACAAGCCAGGCGTTACGGGGCCAAATCAAAAGGTGACATTTTCTGATAGGCTGGTGTCCTCTCCCTTTGTCACATGCAGCGCCTGTCTTCTGACTGTGAGGACCAGATCCAGATTATCATCCAGGAGTCTGCTCTGGATTACCGGCTAGATCCTCAGCTCCAGCTGCACTGCTCAGATGAGGTAGGATTTGGGTACAAAACTGTGAACAGAGCTGGTCTGAGAATTGTTCACTGGAGAAACATTCTTTACTTTCTTTCCGTTTAACCGTGGATCCATGCTTAGTTGAAGGTTCACATTCTAGACTCCCTCCATGGTCTGAGTTTTTGTCTCTGACACTGAGTTAGGCTTGGTGTTAGTTCTTTCAGTCAACAGTGTTGATTCCATTTTTCCCTATTGAAGGAGGGTGTTCTTTTTCTATAGCTATCTACATATAATTTATTCTTCGCTTCTTCTTAGTCTCTGTAGTAAATTCAGAACACCCTAAGACTTACCTGATAAAAGTACTTCCATAATAGCTCTAAAGAAAGGCCTATCTAAGTTTTTTGTCTTCACTCTGGGCTGTGTTTCAGAACCCCTTTGTGTGTGTGTGTCTGTGTGTGTGCATGTGCACTTCCAAGTTGTGACTCTGGGGTTGACCTTAAACCTCTATAAACATCCAGCGTTTGCTTTTAGCATTTTACTGGGTTATATAACCTTCCTCCTGTGGAATCAAGGAGTAGCCATCTTTGTGACAAGTCCTGGGATCTGACTCCAGTCTCAGGGTTAACAGCATAAATAGATGTGCATTTACTGATTTTCAACTCTGTGTGCCAGTCATTGTAAAGGAGAAAAGAGCCTGGCATCCAGTACAGGAAGAGGGATGGGAAATGCATCAGGAAGCTGTTTGAGATTAGCCCTTGGCTCATGCGTGGGAGGATCACCAAATCAACACGTTTAGAGACCAAGGGTTCTGCTGATATCAGCGGCCGGCCAGTGAAGAGGGGACTCAGATAGTGCAGTGGAGCTGCTGGTCCAGAGCTGGGCGAAATCACCAGACTCTTCTGCTTTTGAAACTCTTTGTGCATTTCTGTGCTCAGGAGGTAGCCTGGCTTTTTGTGTGTCTCCTGAACAGATCTCCAGTCTCTGTGCTGAAGAAGCAGCAGCCCAGGAACAGACAGGTCAAGTAGAGGAGTGCCTCAAGGTTAACCTACTCAAGATAAAAACGGAAACATGTAAAAAGGTAACCACCATCTCCTATTTTTCCTCACTTTCTTTTCTCTTTTTCCTTTTAATGCTATAGTCTGCATATCTTAGAATTAAAATTAAAAATCTAGGCTGGGTGTTGTGGCTCATACCTATAACCCAGTGATTTGGGAGGCTGAGGCCTAGGCATTGTAGAGATACCATCTTTACAGAAAATTTAAATATTAACCTGGCACGGTGGCACCTGCCTGTAGTCCCAGCTACTCGGGACACTGAGGCAGTAGGATTGCTCGAGCCCAGGAGTTCGAGTCTACAGTGAGCTATGATCATGCCACTGTACTCCAGCCTGGGCAACTAAGCAAAACCCTGTCTCTAAAAAAAAAAAACAAAACAAAACAGATAAACCTTTCTGCCCAGCATTCTATGCTGTTCTCTTTATCACACTTTAATTTGGTCTTTGGCCATTAAGCTCCTATATCTTGACTATTCTTTTCACATATTCTAATTATTTGCGAATACATCTGATCCCTATGACTAGACATTCTATAAGGGCACCGCAAGTGTAATACCAAAGCAAAATGTCAATACCAATATGTTAATAAGTGTTGCACATTTGTGGAAATCAATGAAACTAAAACTAGTTCCTTTCAGAATATCACATAAAAACAAATTTATCAAAATATTGCCATAAAACATACATTGTCTTGCAAATTAAAAATGAAATAATATATTAGATCTTTTTTAAAAAATGTTTTTAAAAATAATTTTGATGGTGTTGTTTAATCATTGAGAATATAAATGTGTATAAATATTTTCATCTGCTAAAAACATTTCTGATTCCACATGATCTGAGGACTGATAAGAGTTGCTTAAAAGCTAAATCTGGGCCGGGCACGGTGGCTCAAGCCTGTAATCCTAGCTCTCTGGGAGGCCGAGGTGGGCGGATCATTTGAGCTCAGGAGTTCGAGACCAGCCTGAGCAAGAGCGAGACCCCATCTCTACTATAAATAGAAAGAAATTAATTGGCCAACTAATATATATAGAAAAAATTAGCCGGGCATGGTGGCACATGCCTGTAGTCCCAGCTACTTGGGAGGCTGAGGCAGCAGGATTGCTTGAGCCCAGGAGTTTGAGGTTGCTGTGAGCTAGGCTGACGCCACGGCACTCACTCTAGCCTGGGCAATAAAGTGAGACTCTGTCTCAAAAAAAAAAAAAGCTAAATCTGTATATTTTCCTTTTACTTTATCATCAAATGATCCCACATAACTTTGGCGGGGGAAGATTTTAGAATAATATTGGGGTTTTGTTTGGCTTTTGTTTTTGTTAGTGTTGTTTTATAGGGACTACAGTCTTCCTATTGAGCAAACTAACTTTTGTTTAAGAAAGCATTTCTGGCCTGTCTTTACCTCCTATAATTTCATCATGTATAAATGGTAAGTCTGCAAAATTGATTTCACTTCTGACATAGTTATATTCCTCTTGTTCAGAACATCTTTAAACTCAGTAAGAATTATTCCTGCATTAGAAGTTAGACTCTGTCCATTGTTTCTTTTATTTTTAAAGGTGATGTAGTAGAATATTTTATAAACAAATATACCTTTATCTGATTAGGAATTTTAATATAGCATATTACTCTGATTATCAGATTTCACATTTTTTTTCAAATTTCTTTATAACTATGTTGCATCCATAAAAATACAAACCTTTAGGTACTTTAAAATAATATGGCATACAAGTACATGGATGGGCCTAGGGAAAGTAAAAAATAGACAAAATATGAGAAAATAAAGAAATATTTAAAAAAATAAATATAATAAAAATTTAAAAAAACAAATAAAGAAAGAAAATAATATGGCACAACATAATGCCAAAAAACCCAAATCTGATCTTAAAACCACTTACTGTCCCCTGCTTTCCTTCACACATAGCTTTGCATCCCTGTAAGTTAGTTATTGGATTTAAGTTGGATGCTAAAAATCTGTGTTGTGTGCATCATCACCACATTGCCACCTATACCAGTGTAATGTCTTTTGTTAACTCTCAAGTTTCTCTCCTGGACTTGTTTGTTTATATATAAAGTATGTATAAACAACAGATCTGATGCATTTCCTCTACAAAATCTCTCTCCACAATGACCTTCCCTTTCCAGGAAGTGTTGAACATGCTGAAAGAAAGCAAAGCAGACATCTTTGTGGACCCAGTTCTTCATACAGCTTGTGCCCTGGACATTAAACACCACTGTGCAGCCATCACCCCTGGCCGTGGCCGTCGTAAGTCACTATGTTCACTCTTACCCTGTCTGAACTAGGGAGGAGCAAAGACTCTCTTGCAGACATCAGTTATGGCTACTCTGTTCTGTAGCTGCAGCTCAACCGTAGATAGCATCCCCTGGCGGCCTGGCTGATATCAAAACTAGGCCTTTGTGGCATAGTGAATTTAGGAGTAATCCTGCAGGTTTGAAATGACCTATCATGACCAGAGCTAAAGATTTGATTAAAAGGGGAGAGTTGGGTTATTGTATTTATCAGGGAAGCAAAAGTTAAGTCGTCAGCCTGGCCCTCTTTCTCTCCTTACCCAAACCAGCTTCATCCACTTCCCAGTGGCCACAGTGGGCTCAATAGATAGGTTCATTATGAGGCTGGAGCTAGGACAGGTTTAAAAGTTGTTTCTGGACCAGGTATGCCCAATAAAAATAAGTCGTTTTAAGAGAGACTCTGCACAGCCAAACTTGGAGGTTAAATATAATTTCTCTCCATGTTGGATCTTGGCTTAAGTTTCCTAGAATGAATTTAACTCGGTTGAGCCTTCAGATCTGAATTCTCTGGTGGTTGGATAGCCTCTTCCCTAATCTTACAGGAACTTCTCTGATCTGTACAGTTTCAGATTCTCTTTCTTATCCACTTCCTCTCACAGAAATGTCCTGTCTTATGGAGGCCCTGGAGGATAAACGGGTGAGGTTACAACCTGAGTGTAAAAAACGCCTCAATGACCGCATTGAAATGTGGAGTTACGCAGCAAAGGTAATGATCAAGATAATCTCCTAACGTGACGATCTCTTCTGTCATTTTCCAGTCTCTTTGAGATATTTCCCTGGTCTTTTTTATTTAAACTTTTCATTTATATTTTTTTAAATATTGACATACAAGACATTCTCGTGCAATCCCTGGTCTTTTTGTCCTTATTGTGGGACTAGCAATAAGTGTATTTGAAAACTTGGTCAGTGCACTTTTAAAACTCCTTGACTATTCTTGAGCCTGGAGCCACCATCTTCCTTTGCATTGGGCTGTGTCTGCAAGGCTTTGCCAGGGCCACTGCTTTCTGCCCTCAGTTTCCCTTGGTTCATTCCTGAAAAGTGAGTCATCCAAAGAGAAAAGAGACATCATGCCTGTGAAAAAAAGAAAAAAATCCAGCCTTGCCTGTCATAAACCTTGTTTTTATAATTTTATACAGTCTTTGGGAGAAAAATACTTACGTATTTTTCCTCAGTGGTCTGGAACATGAAGAAGAATAGGATGAAGGGAGACTTCAGGACACTGGTGAATGTGTGTGGTACCCAAGCAGACTTGGGCTGGGCAAAATTTTCCCTACCAAAGTTCAGCCTCAGTGAGAAGAATAACGGTTCTTCTCATGTATACATTGCTTTGTAATTTACAAAACACTTTGATGGATATATTATGCCATTACCTTGAAACCCTGTGAGGTAAGTAGAATGATTATTCCCTCAGGAAACTGACTTCAGAGATTATGATTTGCCTGAGATCCTTAGGTTTCTAGATCCATGCTTTTGTTTCAGTTCACACTGGGATAAGGATTCCCAGTGACCTTAGATCAAGAAAGTGACCATGGGAGCTCCCCTCCTTCTTGGTCAATTCTTCCTATCCCCTGTATGCTTCCAGGTCAAAGGTAACAAGGCAAGAGGGAATGACCAGAGAAAGTCTTCATACTCAGACGGAAGGAAGATGCAGGGGACGGATCATATTTGTCAGAATAGTTAACACTCCCTCACCCCTTCTCCCAGGGGAAGAAAATCACCTTTTGAGCCCTTGGCTTGGTGAAGTAGAAGGGAGAGCTGCTACACTGGTCCATTCTTCTTTCTTTGATTTCCTCTCCTTTGAGCTGCATAGCATTGCTACAGAGTGATTCAGAGTGATTCACTGCTTGTTTTGTGTTGGCAACTTTTGGTGCTCAAATCCCTTTGCCCTCACGCCTCTCTGCTCTATTCTGTGTACATGGGATGAAACGGCCTGGACATCTCTGGGCCAGATCACTTCTAGCACCCATGCTGAGACTTAAAGAAACAGGTTTGTGTGTATGGGAACCTTTCAGTCCTGATTCTGCCATGGCAGGCTACTATAGAGGTCCACTGGAGAAAACAATGGAAAACTGAGGGTAAAAACTGGTTAAACTATAAATGTCCACAATTGGAGAGTGGTTAAGTATATTCTATCATTATAAGTAATGTCCGCATATTGTTTTTGATCTGGGGAATGCCTATGATGTAACGGTGAGTGAAAAAGGTCAAGATACAGAATTAACAAACAGCACAATCTCACCTTTTCTGTTTTTTAAAAAGGCAGCAAACACAATGAAAAGCATAAATCAAAATACCTAAGAACCTGTGGCCTCGTGCAAGTCATTTAACTACCCTTACCGTGGGCCATTGACTCTTTATCTGCAATATAGAAGTCGTGAAACCTGGATGCTAGGTTTGGTGGGAGCACTCAGTGAGTGAGAACACACAGAGCCTTTGCCCCGGGGCATATCACATTGTCAAGTCCTTAGTGTTGTTATGTTAGTGGTGGTGATCGCTATGATAGAATTCTGGGTGACTTTACCTTTTTTTATCTTTCAATATTGCTAATTTTGTGCAGCAGACATATACAGTTTTATGATCAGGAAAAATAGTAGCTCTGTGTTGATTTTCTTGTACACTGCCGTCCCTCCCCAAAAGAAAGAGATAAATTAAACTAGGAATTGAGGGGGATGGTTAGACCTAGCACTGCCACCAGCCCAGTTCTTTCAGAAGATAACATGCTCTTTGTCCTTCTAGGTGGCCCCAGCAGATGGCTTCTCTGATCTCGCCATGCAAGTAATGACATCTCCATCCAAGAACTACATTCTTTCCGTGATCAGTGGGAGCATCTGTATATTGTTCCTGATTGGCCTGATGTGCGGACGGATCACTAAGCGAGTGACAAGAGAGCTCAAGGACAGGTAGAGCCACCTTGATCACCAAAGGAACTACCTATCCGTGTCCTCTTTGTACAGCCCTCCTGTATAGTGTACCCACTCGCCTCGCTCTTCTGAGAGGTGACACCAACGCCCGTGTTAGAGCATCAGCAGGTGTCCACTGCATTGTCCCATCCAGACTTCGCCCATGTTCATGGTGTCCTCCTCCTCCTCGCCATTCGTGCAGCATCAGCAGCTGGCCGCTTGGGTTACTGCCTTTGTTGGCAAACTTGGGTTTACCTGCCCGTAGACAAGTCTCTCATACCAACAGAACTACCAGTACTTCCAGAACCAACTCACCTGACCTGCAACTCAAATGCTTTTTTTAAAAAAAAAACACCAAAAAAAGCTAAGAAATTTTTAAAGGAAAGAATGTATATAGTAACACATCTCCTCCAGGCTTTATTTGGTCAGTGGGGTTATTTCTTCTATGTGACTGTGTAAAATGAAGGCAGGACTTAGAGGGGATGTACACCACCCATTACGCTATAACTGAGATGTCACGTTCATCTCTCAGGAGCACTGTTTGGCTACGTCAGAGCCATGGTCTTCTAGTAGTGGGAAACCGCTCACCAGCCCGCTCTAGGTCCTGTTTTCTTCTGCTGAATCAGTGATGCCTTCCAGTTCCCACCCTACATGAGCCATTGCTGGTCACAACCCCAAGACATGGATATCTCAGTGATCTCCTCACGGCATTGAAGTAAAGCAGGAGCCTCCCTAGGCCAGGGGCAGAGGGGGAGGGAAGGGGACCCAAAGTTTGTGGAGGTGGATGCTCTGTTTATCTGTACAGAGAGGCTGGACTCTTGAGTCCCTCGGCAGCAGGAGCCCAGTAACCTTCCCCCTCCAGGACAGTGCAGGACTCCGTGCATCCAGATCAACCCTGCTGAGGTGGCAGTTTCTCCAAAAGTGCTGTGCTCCACCGGGAAACATTGATGGCAGCGAGGGTCCTTGAAGACATCGATGTGGGTGGCAGCAGGACAGGAAAAAGGAGCAGGGGATTGATTCACTTTGCTTTATTTTTCAGGCTACAATACGGATCAGAGACAGTGGCTTATAAAGATTTAGCATGGTCTCAGGGTGTGCCTGGCAGTCCAACCTGACCTTTCTGCACACTCCAGGCAAACTTCCCAGACACGCTTCTTTGTGCCTCTACATGGAGAGAGTGTGGAAATTTATTACATTAAAAGATGGAGGATTTTCTCCGTTTTTTTTTTTTTTTTTTTTTTTCTGTCTGTCTGCCGCGTGTACCCACTCTATTAGGCATTTGCTAAATTTTGTATTTTGGTGATTTATCAACCTTTCCAGAATCAGAGCTTTATAGAAGCAATATTCCTGGCCACCCCCCTCATTCTTCCAGCACGGAGGTGACAGGTTTGGAGTATAAGAATAGGAGGAATCCAGGCATCACGGCTCAACCTGGCACACCTTTGGTTGGGTTTGGGGCATGAAGTCACAGTGGCTGCAAAAAAAAGCAGCTTGTACAGTAGGAGATATACTTGTATAATATATATTTTATTAACCTGTTAGATGTCCACAAAGTATTATAAATCACGTGCCTAAAACTGTCCACATAGACCGAGGCCCACCCATGGTGCCCTTCCTCCTTCTGCCTCTCGTTCGTGCTGTCTGCGTGTGCTGCAGCACCTGAACAACGTTTGTCTTCCCTGAAGT
This sequence comes from Mirza zaza, assembly GCA_008750895.1. Taxonomy (NCBI): domain Eukaryota; kingdom Metazoa; phylum Chordata; class Mammalia; order Primates; family Cheirogaleidae; genus Mirza; species Mirza zaza. The sequence continues at coordinate 60,453 of VSMD01074946.1, forward strand.
GTGTTCCATTCGAGGTGTGTCAGTTTGTGGATCAGCTGATCGAAATTACTCCTTGTCTAACCTGACTGACGTATATTTTGAATACTGTGGTTTTCTTTCTTTTTTCTATTTTGCTGCCTTTCCTGGAGGCAGTGGGTTCCAGAAGCCAGCTCTGTGTCCCCCCTGCCGAGGGCAGTGCTAGTCACCAAGGGAAGCTGCTAAGCTGCTTGGTCACCTCCGTCCTGCTTTTAGGTCTTCCCGATTCTCCACAGTCATCCTGGGATTTTCGATGTCATAAAACTTGAAACCCTTGGAGTATGCGCAGCACACTTTCCTGCCACCTCTGACAGACCCGAACTGAGCTGATCTGGACCTTCCCTCTCCAGGGGTTCCCCTCTGGGTGGGGGGCTGCTTGACAGCAAGAACCAGGGCTGTCTTCTACATGCAGATTCCCACTGACATATCTGTGTGGTTTACCAGATAGGATTAATGTTCACTGTTTGACAAGGGTGTGTAGGTATCATTCTCTATCTCTGCAGTCTCCCTCCCAACATGTAAAACATCCTTCTAGTTCTAAAGTGTCTCGATGTTTCTGTTCTCTTTGAACTAAGAAAATCCCATTAGTTGTCTGCAACAGATTTGGAAGTTTGATGAAGAGTTTGGTTCTTGGAACATTTGTCATCTTTAGAAATGATCAGAAAAGAAATTATAGCTCCGCTGTTGTCTTCACTTGCTTGGTACAAGAAAGTCTTTTACCTTCCTACTTGGAGTAGTTGACTGGCTCTTGAAAGTCCCAGGCAGGTTCTCAGCACGTTTTTCTAAATCCAAGGGACCCAGTGCCATCCAAACTGGCAGCCCAGCTACATCTGTTCTGTGTCTCATTTGGCATAACACGGCAAGGGCCTGGTCACCCCCAGGTCCCCCTCACGGGGCAATCATGGGTATAAATCAACTGGTTGAGAGCTAGTCAAGAAGAGGAACCATGACCCTTCAATAGGAGCTGATGATGGAATCTGGCCTTTATCTATTCTCCTGATGTCTAGCCCACAAACAATAATATAAGTAGCAGTTAGGGTTTTTTGCCAAGGCCAAGGCTCCAGGCACTTGCTGAAAATTACTGCAGCCAGGTCACTGTCGATCTGGCCTTGCCAGCTCATAACAGTGTCTCAGGGACTCTTATACACAGTGGTCTCCACAGCCTTCTGGAGGCACCAGGAGCCTAGGCTGGGGGCACTGTGGTACAGATGAGAAATCTGGGCAAAATGTCAAGAATAAGACTAATTGCTCCCAACAGAGCCCACAGAAGGGATTATGTGTGAGTGAGACTTCCACTGCTTTCCCAAGACAAGGCGCTGGCAAGATGCACCAACAGAGGCTCATACCAAAGGCTTGAGTTTGGTGCTGGGAAAACCCTTTCCTGCATTCCCTGGAGACCCTCTGGCTACCATTCCCAGTCCCAGCGCTGTGGCTCCAGTCAGCTGAGTCTGAGCCAGTATCCTTAGAAGTTCGGGGATTCTAGGGCTTCCGATGAACTGGAATTTAGTAAGCAGGTGCTGGTGTGAGTTTGTTGCAGGCCCTTGGAGGTCGTGCCCAATACTTACTCTTCTGAGGGACAGTGAGCAGCTCGCCTGGTGGGGTGCGGATGCATCTCAGGGAAGTGATTACTTTCCTAGAAGATGGGATAGAAAGTTACTATTTCATTTCTTCCTATTTCATGAGATCAACTAATAGAAGAATCCAATGGTGAGGATGTCTGCACATACATTTTACATTTTATCACACAGATTGGAAAGGGAATTATGTGGCTGACTCCCCTTGACCTTCCTAAGGAAGATTCACTTTTATGTAAAGTACCAGTATGGTTTCTGGAAATGTCTCCCATCCTCCTGGCCTCCAGACTCATGATACTACTTCTGTCCCAAACATCCCGCTCTAGTGAGTCATCCAGGGAGGGATAAGGTAGCTTCATGGGGCCTCTTCTCCTAGCTGGCCTCAGGTCCCACTGAGGAAAGGCCTTCTGTTCCGATAGCTCCCCCTGCTCATCACAAAAGTAAACACCCTCCACTTGGAACCGAGTCTGAGTCCGCAGATAAGGAGAAGGAAGCCAGACTAGGAACTCTCAGAGTCAGCCTACCAGGCTGGCAAATTCAACCTAAATGTGGGCAATAGAACCAGAAGAAGAATATGGCTTTGGGGGTTTTGTGTGTTTTGGCGTGTTTACTTGTATTTCAGTTTCTTAAAAATTTGAAAAACCTCAGATCAGAATGCTCCCTTTTATTTCTCACCATTTGGACAGCACCTAAGTAGTTTTATAAAATATACTATTGTATGTCATGGGTTTCTTTTGGGGCTGTAGGAACAGTTGTCTTCTGTCTTGCCTCTTTGGTTCTCAAGGGCCTGGGGCCAAATCCAATGTTCTGGCCTCCCTCCCTTCTTCCCATTTGCCTTTGGTTGGCCATCCCTTTAACCACACTCCTTGGTCCTCCTCTGTCACTAGGGAGGACCAGGTCACATGCTGGGGCATTAAAGTTTGAAGCCAAATACCCTATCCTACCCAGACATCAGACAACAGATAAGTCATTAGTAAACCCAGACTGATCTTCAGGGTGACAGGTTCCCCCAGGCCATCTGGTGAGATCATCATAGGGACCCAGAGGACTGTCACCTGGAGCACAAAGATGGAGCTTTCTGCTCAGGCTGGTGATGACAGGATCCTACAAGGTAGTTCTCTCCTTCCCACATGTAGGACGTTGTGCAGTGTGCACTAGAGAAATATTCCTGGGCTAGGAGAAAGTTCAGACAGTGCCTCTGTATTGTGTTTTGCCTTCCCCTCAAGATAGAATTGACATCTGGACCCCAGAGCCCAGCAGGGCCCTCTGCAGACATGCCAGGGTGGTACAAACAGGTCCCCCAGTTCAAACTGCAGTGCGCTGGGTTGAGGGCACCCACAGGAGAGCTGACAACAGGGAGGCTTCCTGAGCGGCTTCCCCCAGCGCACAGCGTTCCCAGGTTAGTCCCAGTAGGAAGACAGACTGCAGCAAATGCTGTGTGCAATCTTAGGCCTTTAACTTTTTTTTTTTTTTTGAAGGAAAAAAAAAAAGTACAATTAACAAGCCTCTTTTGTAAATGGGTTTCCTTTCTATGTATAAAATCCTGGCAGTTCCTTGTTTTTACATGTTCATGCTGTGTAACTTTGAGATGTTACTGAGATATGTTCTGAACATAATGTGCATTTTTTTCTGTACAGATGAAATGGGAGAATTTAATAAAGAGTTTGCAGGTTTTTACTTGTTAAATCTTCTCTGTGGTGACTGGGAGGAATCTCCAACCACCTACTCTGCTGGGAGAAGTTTTTGAAGCTGTAAGCAGTGACAGTGAATTTGTCAACTGATACAAATATATGGATAAGATCTTTAGTTCTGGCAGGTGAGGTGGCTCACGCCTGTAATCCCAGCACTCTGCGAGGCTGAGGCGGGCAGATTGCTCGAGGTCAGGAGTTCGAAACCAGCCTGAGCAAGAGCAAGACCCCGTCTCTACTATAAATAGAAAGAAATTAATTGGCCAACTAATATATATAGAAAAAATGAGCCAGGTATGGTGGCACATGCCTGTAGTCCCAGCTACTTGGGAGGCTGAGGCAGCAGGATTGCTTGAGCCCAGGAGTTCGAGGTTGCTGTGAGCTAGGCTGACACCACAGCACTCACTCTAGCTGTTGTGCACAGAAAGATTTTGCAGTGGATCAATTATTTCATGTATGTTGTTAGTTGAGTCTCGAAAAATATGTCATTGCCCATTTTACCAGCAAGCTAATGAATGCTGTGGTGGCTAATTGTGTCAACTTCACTATATAGAATGCTCAGATGTTTGCCCAAATGCCAATCTAGATATTGTTGTGAGGTTATTTTTTAGATGTGATTAACATTTAAATTGATAGAGTTTGAGAAAAGCAGATTACTCCATAATATGGATGGGCCTCATCCAATCAGCTGAAGGCCCTAAGAAAAAAGACTAAGGTTGGCCGGGCGTAGTGGCTCACGCCTGTAATCCTAGCACTCTGGGAGGCTGAGGCGGGCGGATTGCTCAAGGTCAGGAGTTCGAAACCAGCCTGAGTGAGACCCCGTCTCTACCAAAAATAGAAAGAAATTAATTGACCAACTAAAAATATATATACCAAAGAAAGTCGGACATGGTGGCTCATGCCTATAGTCCCAGCTACTCAGGAGGCTAAGGCAGAAGGATCACTTGAGCCCAGGAGATTGAAGTTACTGTGAGCTAGGCTGATGCCATGGCACTCACTCTAGCCTAGGCAACAAAGTGAGACTCTGTCTCAAAAAAAAAAAAAGACTAAGGTTCCCCAAGGAAGAAGGAATTCTGCCTCCAGACTGTCTTTAACTCGAGGCCACAACATCAGTTCTTCCCTGAGCTTCCAGTCTACCGACCTGCCCCGCATATTTCAAACTTGCCAGCCTCTACAATCATGTGAGTCAATTCCTTAAAATAAATTTCACTCTCATGCTCTCTCTTTCCCACATGTCTGTGCGCACGCATTTGTGTACAGACTGATACAGAGGCTTAGGGAAGGTAACCTCCCAAAGTCGTACACTGAGGAAGAGGCGGGGCAATGCCAGGCCAAGCTCAAAGTCCCAAAGTCATTTTATATATATATATATTTTTTATACAGGGTCTCTGTCACTTGGGCTACAGTGTAGTGGCATCATCATAGCTCACTGCAGCCTCAAATTCTTAGGCTTAAGTGATCCACCTGCCTCAGCCTCCTGAGTAGATGGGACTACAGGCATGCACCACCATGCCCAGCTGATAAGTCACACTCTTAAACCACCATGACAATCTGGGATTCCAAGAGGCTTGAGGCATACCATGGCCCAGATCTAAGCGTCTGAGGGTCCCTAACTCTACAGACTTTGATATGAACAAGCAGCTGGAGGAAAAAGGCACAGCTTTCTTCTTGAGACTGCTCCAAAGGAGCCTCATTTCAGTATTTCTGTGCCATAAAGGCCACGCTGGGCTATCAGCCTTCCGCCCGGAGATTTGATGAGTCTGACTTGGGTTTTCTAATTGATTCTGACAGTCCGTACAGCCCTATGAACCCAGTAAGCCTCAAATCACATGCCACAGCGCCACCTACTGGCCTGTGGATGTGGACAAAGGCACTAAAGCAATCATGTCTGACCTGGGAGGTGACGGGGGCATTTTCCCCGGTTTCAAGTTGACAAATAATTATTTAAAACTTTTAAAACAGGGGACTACTTATTCTATTTTATAGAATGAAGTGTTTCCCAATAAAATAAATTTTTAAACATTTTACATCTTTAAATCTTAAAAACATTTTTAAAGCTTTGGCTGTCCACTTTTCCCTATTCATTTAATCTCATCTATTAAGTGCCAAGCAAATGGTAGGTGTTGGAGTTTCAAAGCAGTTGAGTCCTCCACAAAGGGTTTTACAGAACCAATAGGATAAAAAGATAAGACATAAAAGGGTGTGCTGGGGACACCGGAGGGAGGCCCATTCTCTTGGGGGAGCAAAGGCTCCACTGAGGACACTGTGGTGGTATTGGGCTGAGTTTTTGAAAGATAGGAGGGCTCTGCCAGGGTGGTTGAAGGGGTTGTGTGATTGTAAATTCAGAACTTCCCACAAGCACAGCAGGATGGGTGCCAGGAGGGCATTTTAGTGAGTAAAAGATGGATGTGGAAACCTCTCAGTGTGACTTAAGAGCAGGGTGTGAGATAAGGTCCAGTCGCAGCTGCAGGCAGGGAGAGTGAACTGGGCTCAGGGCCTGGCATCACACCCAGGGGGTCCCCGAGACCCGGAATGCCACAGCCGACACACCACAGAGCCCTTGGTTGGCCAGAAGTCTGAGCTTTATCTCATGACGAAGGGGAGTCACTTGAAGGTTTCAAGTCAGGAGTCAGTGACCTCTGTATCTTAGAAAGACAACCCTGCAGAGGGAGGACGAAGACAGAAGCAGGAAGATCGTTAGGAGGTTAGTACTGAAGTCAGGGACGGTAACTCTCAACCACAGCAGCAGTGGTGGGGACAGAGGGGTCCCAACAGACGAGAGGCATTGAGGAGACGCCTGTCCAGTGGGTGCAGAACTGGAGGCAGGGGTAAGAGGTGAGGGGGGACCAGATGACTCCCAGGTTTCTGGCGGGGATGACCATTGACGAAACTGGAAATAAAAGGGGGTTCGGAAGACTAGATGAAGATTATTGAGGACATGTTGCCCTATGCGATTCCCAGATGTAACTGCTCAAACACTGGTTGGATAAACAGAGAAAGTCCAGTGACTGAATGTGCGGCTGGACGCTGGGGTAGTAACAGGCCCCTGGCTGCTTCCCTCAGACTACATCCTCTCCTTCCCACCGTGTGAGGACGCACACACACCCTTGTTTTCCACACAAACACGGGCTCCCTCGTACATGGGTGGTAGTCAGGGGCCAGGTCCTGACTATGAAGTTAATTGTGGGCAGGCCATGCAGTCCAGTGACAGCAACAGTAATTTCACAGGGAGGAGAGAGGCTCCCTTCTGCCATGCCAGGGCTGCATGGCGGGGAAGATAAATGCCCACATCTTCCCCACCTCAGTTTCCAAATTCTTCCTTACACTGTGGTAACACAGGTAGGTACAAACAGTTTTAGTACACTGTCATTTGTGATGGCAAATAGTTACACCAAGCCACTGCACTTGAACACAAGTGGACGTGGCAAGAGTCATTACGATGTCTGTTTATTGATTTACAATCCTTGTAACGTGAAAAAGAAAATCTTAATGGAAACCTAGCTTGATAGAAATACAGCACACAATGTTATTATCACATTCATGGTGGGCGGGGCAAAGATGCTCCGTCACCCTGTGTCCCCAAAGTCACCCGGGCTTCTCAGGAATAGATCCCACTTAAATGCCTCGAGTGTGTTCAGGACCACATTCTAACCCTAAACAGGAAGAGAAAAGTGCTGAGCTGAACTGCACATCTACAGACACGAATAGTGAGTTACAGTACTTTACAATAATTACAATGGTGCTTTTATACATCCTGAGTGTTGACCAGAGTAAAGTGTTAACTGTACTGCTAGAAAACTCTTCCCTGAAAGAGCTTTCTAGCACCTGCCCACTTGTTCTGAGGAAGAAGAGGCTATGTGGGGTGGATGGGAGCCCACACACTGAAACGAAATTTCTATCTCATTCTTCCTACCTACATCCATGATTTGACATTCTGGAGTGTAAGGCACTAGAACCCGGCTTAGAAGTGGCGCTCCAAGCTCTAGCTCTTGGTGTGCAGAGGAAATTCTGACACAGATCTTTTGAAACAGATACTACAAATATCCTTCCCACCTCTCGTAATTTCTGTCCTTGACAGGAAAACAAGATGGCAGAAGATGTTTGCAAAGGATAAAAAGCTAAGTGTATCCAAATCTCATAAGAAAAATTACCTATGAAAAAATGTATTCTTCCCTTAATTCTTCAAGGGATGCTCTGTTCAGAGAAGTCAAGAATCATACACGAACAACTCAGACATTTTATGGAAAAAGAGAAGCCAAAGACATCAAAACATTCAACCCCCTTGAAATATAGTGCGTCAGTGGTTGAGAGCCTACAAAGGACAAGACTCATCCTTGGCAATGATCGGAGCCTTAGGACTTAGCATTTTTAAGCGCAGGCTGATTATGGTGATGAGGGATACAAGCAGGGAGAGAGCTACACAGCTTGTTCACTACTTACTGCATGTGAACAGAATGGAATCAGCATATTCACTTTACTTCATTCACCACCTCCTGCAGACAACCAGATTTCTCCTAAATTCATGTACCTAGACATGGCATGAGCCAGATAGCTCATGAAGGAAACTTGTGATGTTTTCCTCCTCAAATTGCCACATCCTGTGCATCAGGAAAGGCTTCTCCAATAATTTGTCTCAGATGGCTTAGTATCTTTTTGGACTGGTAGGTGACCCCAAGCATTAAACCTTAAATTATGAAAGTATTTATATAGCACAGGAGCCTAGCATGTCTTGAATTTTCCTATCTCAGTAGCAAGAGGCAGTTTCAGTCCTTCTGTAGCCAGACCTCATCTGGGTGGTCTTGTGGGAGTTGACCAGACAGTGAGTGGGGTATAAACTATGTAGACTGTGGGCTAGCATGGTGACACAGGGGGCCCTGGAGTTTTATTACCACTCCCTAAGGGCAGAAGCCCTCTCTTTCTTGTGCATAATTGGATCCCATCACCCAGCACCGTGCCTAGTCTCAGGCAGCCAGCAATAAAACACAAGACTGGCTTTTGTAAGGAGATGGCACTGAATCCAAAGAATGGAAACTGGAGAGTGCGCCACAAGATGCGATAGTGGCTGCGTCGTTAGATAGCTATCCATTTAAGGGAATATTTACTGGATGGTGTGCCAGGCACTGTACTAGGCACTGAAAATATAGCTGTGCATAAAAGTTCTATCAACAGGGGCCAGGCCTACACCATTGGGAAAAGCAGTAAACAAAACCTATTGAGAGAGTGCTGAGATCTATAAAGCAAACAGGGCGATGTGATAGTGAGGGAGAAGTGGATGGGGCAACTTCTCTGAAGTTTGAGTGAATGATTCCTCTTCCTCTAAGCGGAGCCCAGCTGGGAAAATGCAAGTAGTTAAAAGAGGGACAGGAACCCAGACGTGCCAATCCTGCCTCCAAGGTCGGGCTAAGCCATCAGAACAGATTTCCGCTCCGCTCCGCTAGAACCTCACCCAGGAAAGTCGAGAGCAGCTTTCAAAAAACAGCGCCATGTCCCGTGTAAAAAGCTTTTTTACGCCCGGGACTGCATGTGGCTTTGGGCGGCGGACTCATTATGGGCAGGACCTGGCCACAGGCTTCGAGGGTAGACAGAACCCCCGCGGTCCCCACGTTCCAGCGGGGCCTGCTGCCCATCTCCGACGTCTTCACTCCACAGGCCGAGTTATAAAACGGCCCGGAGAATCCAAGCCTCTAGGTCGCCTCCATCTTGGCTGGCAGAGTGGCCTCGGGGGCGGAGCCTCGCGAGACCCAAACAATCTCACGTGGCAGGGGTGGGACCTACTCGGTGACGTCACGGCGCGCTCGTGCGCGGCTGCGGTCACGCTCCGACTATACCCTTGCAGGGGGGGCCGGAAAGCGCGGAAGGTCGCAGTCTCCAGCTTCCCCGGAACTTTTTACTCCCTCCGCCCCGCCCCTTCCCACTCCCTGTTCCCCCTTCCGGCCCCCGGCGACCCCCCTGCAACCGTCTTGGCTGCTGCCTCGCTTCCGCCAGGGTGTGACTGAGCGCGGAGCCTGTGGGGGGCCGGTGAGGTAAGGAGACAGCTGCGGGGCCGCTCCGGCCTCTCGGTCACTGCAGGCCTTAGCGCCCCGGGACCCCTGGTTTGCCCCCTTTCCGCCTTGGTCTCGCCCACGGGTCGCCCCCCGCAATCCTCCGCTGCGGGTCGGTTCCGCCTGGTACTCTGAGGAAGGCGCGTTCCGATGCCGGGACTCTCCCGCGAAGGTTGTCCGGGCCTCGGGGACCCTTGCCGGGCTGCCCCGGGGCCTACGCACCTGCTTTTCCAGGCGCCTGCACCTCAGTCTGGGATGCCCAGGGCGGCCAGGGTGACCTCGCTTCTGGCTGTTTCCACCGCGGGCATGCACACCTCAGCGCACAGCCGACTGCGGCTTGTCTAGCCTGGCATCTGTCTCTGCAGGTGGAATTATTTTCCCGCGCCGAAAATAATTCACAAGCTGCGGTCAGCTTGTGCTTCACTAACTAGTAAGACTGCTGCAGAATCCTTCTAGGCTAGGGCAGTGAGCTTCTTATGACCTTCCGGGAGTGATGTGTATGGTACTCAAATTTGAATTGGGAACCTCCAAGCCCATTTCGCACATGAATGTAAGCATGATGTCCGGGGACGGTGGAGGAGGAGCCGGCCCAATGGATACGCTTTTCTAGTGGTAGGGACTTGTATTAATTTCTTAAACTTCCATGAGCGCCTGGTGCACTTGTTGAAAAATACAGCTTCCTGGACCAGCAGGATCAGAATCTGCAAAGGTGGGGCTGGGAATCTCTTGTTTTAAACAGGTGACCCAAGTGGTTCTTCTACTGTGAAAAGTGTGGGAAATGTATTAATCCAACCATACTCAGCCAACCTTCCTTGTGACCAGCAGCCTGCTTGTGCAGTATTGTAGCCATGCAGAGGAAAAACTAAGGACATTAGAGCTATCACTTTGCTCTCATTGGAAGAGCAGATTTGAGCAGAGCCAGCTCCAGTCTTAAAATTATTTGGCAGAAGTTATTCTTCTTAGTAGAGAATACTATACATTTTCCAGAAATTTAAAAAATGTAAAATTTGTTTTAAACCAGGTGATATGTTTTATTCCTGTGGTATCTTGAATTTCTTCTCCACTGGCCTCATCGCCTTTGCTATCAAGCTTTGCTTTAGTTTTGCTGCCAAACCTACTAGAATAGACTCTGGTGCACCCCTTTCCTTCCTTGTTCACTTTGAGCCCTTCTTTTCTTCTGCCCCTACCACTTCATTCTTTTGAAGGTCATGATGAGCACAAGGTCAGAAATACTGTTCTTCCTTGTAAGCACTCTGGGCTTTTAATGTTTTTTTTGTTTGTTTGTTTGATACAGAATCTTACTCTGTTGCCTGGGCTAGAGTGCCATGGAGTCAGCCTAGCTCACAGGAACCTCAAACTCCTGGGCTCAAGCAATCCTGGTGCCTCAGCCTCCTGAGTAGCTAGGACTATAGGCATGCCTGGCTAATTTTTTCTATATATTTTTAGTTGGCCAATTAATTTCTTCCTATTTTTAGTAGAAACGAGGTCTCACTCTTCCTCAGGCTAGTTTCAAACTGACCTTGAGTGATCCTCCAGCCTCGGCCTTCTAGGTTGCTAAAATTACAGGTGTGAGACACGGTGCCTGGCCTAACATTGTTTATTTCATCTTGAAACGTATCTGTTACTATGATTCTTCTGTCACCTTTGCAATTCTCAATTTCCTGCTAGGGAGGATTTCTTATGGGTCTGTCCTCAGAGCTGTCCATTCTTTACTCATCTGGTAGCAGGAGGTGGCATGAAAGGTAGCATGAAGTAATGATTAATGGCAAGCCTTAGTACCAGACTTGCAGGGTTAGTGTCCTGACTGCCACTCACTGGTATTACAGGACCTTGGGTGAGTCACTTCACTTCTCTGTGCCACAGTTTTCTCAAGTATAGAACAGAACTGGTAATGTCTACCTCATAGAATTGTGAGGATTCAATTAGTTATATATATAGGCAGTGTCTGGCACATGGTAACTACCTATAAAAATATTAATTTAGAAAAAATTATTTCAATTATTTAGATATCCCATCAAATCTAGAGCTTACCCTTGAGATCTCTGAGTCATCATTGACTTTCAACCCATCACTTTTTTTTTTTTTTTTTGGAGACAGAGTCTCACTTTGTTTCCCAGGCTAGAGTGAGTGCCGTGGCGTCAGCCTAGCTCACAGCAACATCAAACTCCTGGGCTCGAGCAATCCTGCTGCCTCAGCGTCCCGAGTGGCTGGGACTACAGGCATGCGCCACCATGCCCGGCTAATTTTTTCTATATATATTTGTTGGCCAATTAATTTCTTTCTATTTACAGTAGAGACGGGGTCTCTCTCTTGCTCAGGCTAGTTTCAAACTCCTGACCTCGAGCAATCCGCCTGCCTCAGCCTCCCAGAGTGCTAGGATTACAGGCATGAGCCACCACGCCCAGCCCCCCATCACCTATGTTCTCTGTTCTCATCTGTGTGCCCACATATATTTTCTAGGTGCCTATGCAGAAGGCTAGGAAAACGGAACAAGTTATAATTGGTTCCTGCTCTCAGAAAGTTCAGTTATAATAGGAGAATAATAACTACCACTTATTGAGTGCTTCTTAGGTGCCAGTTGTCATGTTTTTTTCCTGCATCGCCTGATTTAGTCTTTGCAACAACCATGTGAGATAGGTATTCCTGGCCTATGGTACAGATGAGGAGCTTGAAGCACAGAGGTTAAGCAGCTTGTTCAAAGTCACACAGCTACTGAGGTGGTGGGGCAGATTTTCAAACCCAGATCTGTCTGCCTCCAAAGACAGATTTGGGTTGCTGTGTGGTCTTTCAGATCAGCAAATCAGCCATTACACACTGGTGAATTCTGTGCTGAGAGCAGTGCAGGGTGTTATGGAGAACATAGAAGAGTCACCGAACCTAAGTGTTGGGGTGGGAGGCAGGTATCAGATAAGATGTCAAAGAGTCTGCAACCTGAGATTATCTTTATTTGGGGGAGAGGTGACAGGAATAGTTCTGGAGATGAAAGAGAAGGTTCGTGCCCGACATGCATGAGGAATTACAAGTAGTTCAATCTGGCTTGATCAGAGTGAAAGGAGAGAAGAGAAATGAGACGAGAGATAAGAAACCAGATTGTGAAGGATCTTGCGCTCGTATTAAGGAGTTTTGACGTTTTCCTGAGGGCATGAGAAAGTCATTGAAGATACATGAGCAGGGATATGAAATAAGATTTCTGTTCTAGAAGACTTGTCCAGACTCCCGTGTAAAGAGCGGTGTGTGGAGGGAAGAATGAGGTGTAAATCGGGTTGGCAGCCCTGTCGAGAAGCCTCTGCAATGGTCTACGTGAGTCACTATGGTGATCTGTACTCAGGTGCCACCAATGGACATGGAGGTTTAGGGTGTAGAGGTGTTAGGCCTTGATGGTTGACTGGGTAGGGTGATGAGAGAAAGAGCAAAGCCCAGGCTAACACCCAGGATTCTAGTGTGTGATGTTACTTGGGGGACACAGGAAGTGGGGACAGGTTTGAAGATTGAGGAAGATGGGTTTACCTTGTGATGTGCTGCTTTACCTCTGGAATGCAGGTGGAGATAGCCATTCTACAGCTAGACATGCAGGCCCAAGGCTCAGGTTTGTGGTGGGCTAGGCCATCAGTCATAGTCAGAAATGAAATCACCCTGGGAGAGCCTGTGGAATGGGAAGAGAAACAGGCCTCGCAGAGCCCTGGGGGATAGTGCCACATCAGGATGGGCAGAGGAGAGAAGACAGCAAAGATGTGAGCAGGGAATTGGGTGTTGAATAAAACAAGGAAACCGTGTGAGGAGGAAAGAGTGATCAGTGGTATTAACTGCCATGGAGAGGTCAAGTGTAATGGTGCCCGGACAGCGTCCTTGGAAACGAGGAACATTAGTGTTCTTGGCGAGAGCAGCGTCAGTGGCTGTTGGGGCAGAAGCCCAACTGCTTCGGGTTCAGGAGAGAGTAGCCTGAGGGAAAAGTGAAAAACAGAAAATATAAGCGCTTCCTTCCGTATATTAATTTATCATCAAATGAAAAAGACAGATTCGATATATATGTTAAGAATAAATTATTGCCTGAAAATCCTGCCAGCAGACTACAGTCATAAAGTATAAGAAAAGAAAGACTTAAGAGGAGTGTGGTGGTGGCAGGGCAGCTCATTGCTACAAAAAAAAGAAAAACCTGGAAAAATATTAATACCATTAACACTGGTATTGGTTATCTTTGTGTGGTGGGAAATTTTAATTTCTTCTTGTATTTGAGTTTTTGCAAAGACCGTAATTTTTATAGTTTAAAAGTTTTAAAATTAAAAATTGCTAATTGAATAAGTTGTGAAGCTTCTGTTTCATTTCTTAAATCACTTGGGAGGGACTTGAGCTATTAAAATGCTGAGGAAAAAGAGCCAGAAGGGAGGGAAACATCATAGGTGCATGAAAGAGAGGACAGTTGATGGAGCTAGGGTCAAGAGAAGGACTGGCTCAGTGGCTCATGCCTGTAATCCTACCACTTTGGGAGGCTGAGGTGGGAGGATTGCTTGAGGCCAGGGGTTTGAGACCAGCCTGGGCAGTGTAGCAACATCACATCCACCTTCCTTCAGTTCCTACTACCCAGTACTCATACTGGAACCTCCACATGAGGTTACTTACTGTCACTCACCAGCACACAGCATGGTCAGACTTGTTCTGTAACTTCATCGTGCTTCCGCTTTCTCTTTGTGTCTTTGTCCAAATTTTACCTCTCCAAGGCTCAGCTTACATCCTGCTCTTTTTTTTTTTTTTTTTTTTTTTTGAGACACGGTCTCTTTCTAGCTAGAGTATAGTGGTATGGTCATAGCTCACTGTAATCTTGAACTCCTGGGCAGCTTCCTGAGTAGCTGGGACTACAAGTGTGTAGTGGTGTGCCACCACTTCTGGCTAATTTTTTGTTTTTTTGTAGAGATGGGGTCTTTGTATGTTGCCCAGGTCTCAAACCTATGGTTTCGAACTCCTAGCCTCAAGTGCTCCTTTTGCCTTGGCCTCCCAAAGTGCTGGGACTACAGGTGTGAGCTACGATGCCTGGACCACATCCAAGTTTATATACGATTCTTTCCATGATGGCCAGAGCCTTTGCTTATTTCTCCTGCAGCTTATTATATTTATTGTCCTGTAGAAATCTGTGCTTTGTTATCACCTATGATTCATGTTTGTGTAAATGAGAAGCCTAACATGGCTAATAAGCCTCTCTTCCTGTCCAGGAAAAGACTTAAAATACTTAAATCACCACCAGCTCACCCATGGAAACACAAGATGGGCTATCCTTTGCCTAGGCCCTGGATTGCATCTCTTTTTTCCTTCCCAGGGACCCTATTGTTTGTTACTGCCTCTCCTTTCTAATCATCTGTTTGCCTTTTACTGGGTCATTCCTATCAGCAGTGAACATTCTTAATATCTCTTATCTATAAAAACAAACAATCTTGCTCTACCCCAATTCTTCTATCCCATTTTTCTGCTCCTCTTCAGAGCAAAATGTAAGGGAGCTGCTGCCACTCCCTCATCTCCTTTACTCTTCAGTTTGCACTAATCTGTATTTCATCCCTGCCACTCCCCTGAAAATGTTCTTTTCGAGAACACCAAGGACACTTAATGTTGTCACATGCCTCTGGACACTTGTTATCTTGCCTAACCCCTCAGCACCGTCTGTAGTTAACCACTTCTTCCAACACTTTCCTCTCTTGGCCTCTGAGACACCTCTGCCTAGTTTTCTTTCTACTTTATCAACCCCTCCTTCTCCTCTCTTTAGCTAGTTCTCTCTTTATCTGGACACTCTCTGGGATCTGCCACAGGGTCAGGCCTAATCTGTAGTCCTTCCGTTCTCTTGCCAATCTGTAAGTGCTGGGGCCTTCAGACTGCTTGTTTCTCTCTGAATATTAGGGCTCTAAATGCTGTATATATGCTAATGACCAAACCTTTTCTTCAGTTCTTAGGCTTGTGTGTCCAGCTGCTGCTTGGTGTTTCCACTTGGATGCCTGGTGAGTATCTCACACTTGACATGTCTGAAAACGTAACATTGGACGGTACACACACCCTCACTCACTCTCCTTCCCCACCTCTCTGCTTCCTTCCTCCTTCGTTCCTAGTCTTCACACTTAACCCAGAAACTTAACTAGCCTCCTTATTTCTTCTTTTTCCACCTTTAATATCCAGTTTCTGACAGGTAAGTTCTGTCATTTCTACTCCCAAAATAATCCAGTCATATTTCTGACTCCAGTGCCACAATCTTTGTCTAAGCCTCCATGATATCTTCCTTATACTACTGCAGTAGCTCCCTAACTCATCTCTCTGCTTTTCCTGTTTCTGTCTTCCACTCTACACTTTGGAGCCAGACTGACCTTTGAAAAACATGCCAGATCCTTTTATTTCCTTGCTTGAGCGATTTTCCTTTGGACTTAGAACAAAATTCCTGCTCCTGATGATGATGGCACTCTCAAGGGCTGTGTATGGTTGGTTTCTGTTGCCTCTGCAGTGTTGTCTTAGATTGTCCCCCCCCCCACTCCCCATGTTGTACACGAACTGGCCTCCTTTTCCTTCTTGGCCTCATCAAGGTCCATCTTACCTCAGGGCCTTTGCACATGCCCATCCCTATGTGTGGAACACGTATAGCTGGTTCCTTCTGATCTATCAGGTCTCATTTCTTTTCTTTTTTTTTTTTTTTTAGGTCTCATTTCTTTTTTTTTTTTTTTTTTTTGAGACAGAGTCTCACTTTATTGCCCAGGCTAGAGTGAGTGCCGTGGCGTCAGCCTAGCTCACAGCAACCTCAAACTCCTGGGCTCTAGCAATCCTGCTGCCTCAGCCTCCCAAGTAGCTGGGACTACAGGCATGTGCCACCATGCCCGGCTAATTTTTTCTATATATATTTTAGTTGGCCAATTAATTTCTTTCTATTTATAGTAGAGATGGGGTCTCGCTCTTGCTCAGGCTGGTCTCGAACTCCTGAGCTCAAA
>VSMD01074947.1:0-10660 GCA_008750895.1 Mirza zaza
GGGGGGGCAGGGTCTTTCATAATCTTTTCATTGCTTTGGTCTCTAAAAAGCTTCAGACTGCCTTTTTGAGGCCTCCCTCCAGCATCTGAAAACTCTTGCACCTCAGGGGGGAAAAAAAACCAGTAGAGACTCATTCTTTCTCAGTTCTGCCAATTTAAGGCATGATTTCAGAGAAATCTCAAAGCCATTGTGTGCCTTGCTTCCTGCAATAGGAAAGTGGAAAGAATAACCATTTAGCACCTCATGACTAGTGAGAAGTAACCGGTGGTTAATGAATCAATGCAAGGGATTTTTTCAGATACTGTTTGCATTACTAATGCCCCAGGAGTTGGTAGAGGAAGGCCTTTTAAGACCTCGGGGTGGAGAAGCCAACTTTGATTGTTCCACCTGGCAGTGAGGGGACACCTGGGGAGGGGAACCTACCGCCTTACAAATGCCCTTCCACTCGCCTAGGGCTTCCAGCAGCATCTGAAGCAGTAATGCTCCTCTGGGCTCCAGCCCGCAGCCCTTTGCCCTTTACAGAGAGGCATTTGTTCGAATTATTCACTTCCACAGGAGCACTCAGTTTTTGCAGATAACCCATTTACCCTCCTCAGCTCATTTGGAATTATCCCAGAACCAATTTCTTTTCATGTTTGAAATAGTTTCACTTATTTTTTGAACAAGTACTGAGCACCTTTATAGATTTCGGTCTCTTTCTTTGATGGATGCTACTATTAAAAGTCTTTATACGACTGGAGATGTAATTTATTTCTATGACTTCAAAAGCAAGTTGATGGTCACTCCAGGGATGACCCAGCAAGTTTAGAAATTCATTTAAAAATGTCTCTACAATGTATTGAAGACCTGTTCATTCCACAATCATTTATGCAGTTACCCAGCTAAGAGTCCTGGGACGGCAAGGGTTATAAATGCAAATAAAATAAGGCACCTGCCCTCAAGGAGCTGATTGGAGGATTTTTACTCCACCAGGAATCTATAATTGGTGTTTTGCTCAACATTTCCCACTTTTGTTGTCTTAATTATCTCAAAATTCAGGACCTGAATTTTAGGCAGTCCTGAAATAAAAGTATATATTCCCTTATGTTGCTTCAACATCTCATCTCACCTCCTTAGCAGCACAAGGTTTGGAGCTGGAGGCACAAGTCCCCCTTCTCCCCTGGGAGAGCAAATGGAATCCAGTGGAGAGGCCGTGACTGTCACTCAGAAGCCCTGTGTGGACCACTAACCCACCACTTCTCTGTGTCTTCTTTTGACCTTTAGATTTGTCCAACAAATGATAGCATTTAAGCTCTTTCCTATTCTTTATTTTGTTTGGGTTTGGTTAACCCCACATTACAGGTGAAAACGCTGAGGCCCAGAGATGTTAAGTCACCAGGCAGTAAATGGGGAGCTTCTTTGAGGTCTTCTCCAGTTGCATGGGGCCTCGCTGGCAAGTCTCATGTGTTCGGTCTTTCACATCGGCCATGCCACAGAGTTGACTGGATTGTTTCTGCCGATGTGCCTTTGCCTTTTTGCATGATGTAAGCAGAAAGCTTTAAGTTTTGAAAGCATTTACAAAAATAACTTTTACCTCCTTATCTTCTTCAACTTAACCTCTGATCTACCGTGTTTCCCCGAAAATAAGACCTACCCATAAAATAAGCCCTAGCCAGATTTCTAAGCATTTGCGCAATATAAGCCCTAACCCAAAAATAAGACCTAGTGATGGGCGTGGCTACGCACCATGTCTGCACAACCCATGCATTTTGTCGCAGATCGGTAAAGAAGATGAGCAGCCCTTCTCATCTGCCCCATCATGACAGCTACTATCCCAGAGGTGACCTGAAAAGGTGCAGGCAGCCCCACCAACAAGGTCGGCTCCCCCTGTCAGGTCCCGGGCATCCTGTGCGTGCTGCAAGCTGAGGCTTTGAGGGGAAAATAACACATCCCCTGAAAATAAGATGTAGGGTGTCTTCTTGAGGAAAAATAAATATAAGACCCTGTCTTATTTTCAGGGAAACAGGATATTTCTAACTTTGGATACTTCAGAATTTGCACAAGCAGATGAGGGAAGCTCCCTGCGTCCCCATGGATGTCTAAAAGATAAAGAGATGCAGAGATATTTTTAAAGGCACTATTTACATAACGAAAGGGGGTGGAGGGGAAACTGTCTGAGACACCATTTCCCTCAAAGGTTAGATCCTACTTGACTTGTTAACCAAAAACCTGAACTCAAATATATTCCACTAAAAAAAGAGTCTTTCCCAGTGAAAGAACAGGTGGTTTCCATGAGTCTAAGATAGCGAAGGACCTTCAGACAGGAAAGAAGAATGGTATTTGGTACTTTTTACTTTTAGTAAAGTTAAGAAGCAATGAATAAATGTGAAAATTTTGCAGTTTTCCCAGTGATGCAAATGAAGTGCTCTAGTTTTACTCTTTCAGCTGAGAGGGCAATCTAAATTGAATGCCAAAGTCAACTGTTGATAGCTTCGTACTATAACCACTCATTTACTGGGAAGACACAGTCCTCCTAAATATGGTTGCCTGGAAGGGCTCCATGAGCTACTTGTCTCCATGAAAAAATTACCTAGCACCCCCATGAGAGGGCTCTGGCCTGTGTTAGACTCCAACCGAAATCACCAAGTCAATGAGGGAAATTAAACCCATTTTATTCACAGGTGTACATTTTTTGTGCAATTGTGTGTAGGTGCTTATAAAAACGATATTCAATAGAACCCATACACAATCAAAATTGAAGAAAATCAGTTGCTATTTTAGCATAACAACAAGGAAATGCAAATTTAAGGAAGGCATTTTCATTAGCACATTTCCTTGGTGAATAGGTATTAAGACGTATTTGAATGCAAGACACCCCACCGTTTTTTGGGGGAACACTATACATAAAAGGTATGAGCTATAGCCAAATTTCCCTCCTGCTTTTTTTTTGCTTCTAGTTTCAACTCCTTAAAAGCCCATGAAGATAAAT
Organism: Mirza zaza; assembly: GCA_008750895.1. NCBI lineage: Eukaryota > Metazoa > Chordata > Mammalia > Primates > Cheirogaleidae > Mirza > Mirza zaza. The sequence goes on from VSMD01074947.1 coordinate 2,969, forward strand.
CTGGAAATATTTTTTAAATGTCACATTTGGAATCCATCTTACCATCCTGCACACTCTTTCCTTAGGGTGTAAAAGGGTGAATTGCCTCGACTGCCCTTAGTGTCTTTGTTGGATCACAGAATCTTTTGTTTCTTGAGCAATATTTGCTGCTGCTTCTGTTATTCCCACCTGAAGTCACAATCCTTTGTCACAGGACAATCATTTCCACGGCAACTAACTAGGATGTCACAATTGAGGGAGGAGGACTGTTTAGAAAGAAAAGAGAAAGAGAATGTAGTCTTCGGGGCTAAGGTTGCTGGGTTTCAAAACCGTCACTTCAGTAATCAAAACATTTTAGCAGAACACCCCCCCACCTCCCACCCCGTGACAAAGCTGCATTTCTTCAAGGTCTCGGTTGTGACATAAAAAACATTTCAACAGGAGTTTAAGGGTTGCATGTTGTGGGTTTGGGAAGGGGTAGAGATTTTTATTTCATTTCATTCTAATTCTGTGCCACTGATACCTGCCAGTAAAATACATTAAACATATTCCAGAAAGAGTTGATTTAGTAGATGAAAAATGTGTCTCCGGAGACCGGAGAAGGTACATTTTCTGTCTTGCTATGGTTTCCATAATAGGAACAATGTTTACATTTCCTCAGCCCATGCAGGGCTTTAATGTATTCCTGTTCTTTCTGTCTCCAGAGGCAGGAATTGAGGTATTTGAGATTTTATTTTTTAGCTACTGCATCAAGCACTTAAGATCTGACAATTGTGATGTGTATTCTCACTTGGTATTAAAAAATAAAAGCCTCAGCGTTTGCATCTGATTAGAGCCGCTCAGCTTGGTGGCTGATAAAGCAGGAACAGGGAGAGCAACTTTCTTCAGAAACAGCATCTTGGTTAATGTAGTGTAAGATTATGGAAGGGTGTAGTCACATAATTTTTATTAAATTGAAGAGATTATCTCTGCTGAAGAGTCTCACTGTGACAACAAACTCTAGGCATAATAATGGGACTTGACACTTCTCAAACCCGCTACAGGGCCCCAAATGGTCTCATTTCTAAATATTCGTTCAGTTCCAGTAAGGAGAGAGCTTCATTCAAATATTCAGCAAATTTACCTGAAAGTGAGTGTGCATGAGTTTGTTTGGGTGTTTTGTGTTTTGTGGCTTTTTTTTTTTTTTGGTAAAGTGATACAAAATCAGCATAAGCATTTCTAATCTGTGAATTTTAGCTATTTTCTTTCACTGTAAATGCAAATGACACACAGTCTCTTCCCTCTAGTTGCCTGAAATGCAAACATACTTTTCTCCAGACAGAGGCCCCAGTGCCCACAAGGAGGTCTTCGGAAAAGACCCCGAGACGGGAAGCCTGGAGTGTTGTGTGATTTGTTCATTTAACGTGCATAAAATTGTTGCCTTTTCCTCCAGACTCCCAATACCTTGGTTCTCCCAGTTCTATGAGGGGAGGATGGAAAAGAGACGAAGAGGGAAAGTGAGATAAATGACTTTTGAAAGCCAAACCCTGCCATATTCCGTGGAGTGAAGCAGAGTAGAGAGAGTACGTTCTGGGGAGAGTGAAAAGCGCTTTTTCAGAACACAAAGAAGGCAACAAATGAAGTCTATTTACATACTTCAAAGGGGGTGTGTGGGGAGGATTAATTAGTTAATGTTTGGCAAGCTGAGCCTTGAAGACAAGTGATGCAGAGGTGCTATTGTCACTTATTACTGTTATTAATTAACAGGGTGAATGCCAAACAAAAAACAAGCTTTGTGGTATGCTTTCGTTTCTCAACACCGTATGCAATGTCTGTTGCAGGAGTGATTCGGGAAAGTTACCTCAAAGGCCACGACCAGCTCGTTCCTGTCACCCTCTTGGCCATTGCGGTCATCCTGGCTTTTGTCATGGGGGCTGTCTTCTCGGGCATCATCGTGTACTGCGTGTGCGATCACCGGCGCAAAGACGTGGCCGTGGTGCAGCGCAAGGACAAGGAGCTCGCCCACTCGCGCCGGGGCTCCATGGGCAGCGTCACCAAGCTCAGTGGCCTCTTCGGGGACCCCCAGTCCAAAGACCCAAAGCCAGAGGCCATCCTCACGCCGCTCATGCACAACGGCAAGCTCACCACTCCCGGCAGCACGGCCAAGATGCTCATCAAGGCCGACCAGCACCACCTGGACCTGACGGCCTTGCCCACGCCGGAGTCCACCCCGACGCTGCAGCAGAAGCGGAAGCCCAACCGAGGCAGCCGCGAATGGGAGCGGAACCAGAACCTCATCAACGCCTGCACCAAGGACATGCCCCCCATGGGCTCCCCCGTGATCCCCACGGACCTGCCCCTCCGGGCCTCCCCCAGCCACATCCCCAGCGTGGTGGTCCTTCCCATCACGCAGCAGGGCTACCAGCATGAGTACGTGGACCAGCCCAAAATGAGCGAGGTGGCCCAGATGGCGCTGGAGGACCAGGCCGCCACCCTGGAATATAAGACCATCAAGGAGCATCTCAGCAGCAAGAGCCCCAACCACGGGGTGAACCTTGTGGAGAACCTGGACAGCCTGCCCCCCAAAGTCCCACAGCGGGAGGCCTCCCTGGGCCCTCCGGGGGCCTCCCTGTCCCAGAACGGCCTGAGCAAACGGCTGGAAATGCACCACTCCTCTTCCTACGGGGTTGACTATAAAAGGAGCTACCCCACGAACTCGCTCACGAGAAGCCACCAGGCCACCACCCTCAAAAGAAACAATACTAACTCCTCCAATTCCTCTCACCTCTCCAGAAACCAGAGCTTTGGCAGGGGAGACAACCCGCCCCCCGCCCCGCAGAGGGTGGACTCGATCCAGGTGCACAGCTCCCAGCCGTCCGGCCAGGCCGTGACTGTCTCGAGGCAGCCCAGCCTCAGCGCCTACAACTCACTGACCAGGTCGGGGCTGAAGCGTACGCCCTCCCTAAAGCCGGACGTGCCCCCCAAACCTTCCTTTGCCCCCCTTTCCACATCCATGAAGCCTAATGACGCGTGTACATAATCCCAGGGGGAGGGGTCAGGTGTCGAACCAGCAGGCAAGGCGAGGTGCCCGCTCCGCCCGGCAAGGTTCTCAGCTGCCTCGAGTACCCACCAGACCAGGACGGCCCACGGCAGGGCTGAGGACGCCGGGTCCCCCCGCTCTGGGACGCAGGGGTACTCACGACAGTTGGGCCATATGGTTTGGTGAAGGTTTGCAACGGCGGGGACTCACCTCCATCCTCTTCCTTCACTCTCCCCCACACCCCACAACAGGGCGGACCCACAAAAGACTTCAGTTATCATCACAAACATGAGCCAAAAGCACATACCCACCCATGCCCCCATACACACACACACACACAAACAAAATACACACAGAGGTAAACAGCAACTGCAACATTTTGTCCATGACTGCACGGGGCATCGCCAAACTGGGCTAGTGCTCCAAACTGCAAAACACGAGTACATGTTAAAAAAAAAAAAATCATGAAAATTAAAAAAGACAAAAAAAGAATTCATTGATAACTCTAACTCAGACTTTTAACAATGGCAGAAGTTTACTATGCGCAGATACTGTGAAATGCCCACCAGTGTTACAGCTTTCTGTTATAGCAGACAAAGGCCATGTTGGGCAACTATGTCATAGATTTCTGCTCCTCCTCTCTTTTAATGAAATAACGTGACCGTTAACGCAAGTAACTCTTTATTTATTGTTCACCCTTTTTTTCCTTAAGGAAAGGACTCTTCCACATATCATCCTATGAACAGCTCTTCTGAAAGCCCATCGAAAGTTAAACTATTTAACGTGAAATCCATTAACTGGAATAATTGAGTTTCTTTATTTTTACAATAAATTCACTGAGTAAATAAGTTGGAGCTGGAATTCTGAGCTTTGTGTTTGGACTGTTTGGTCTGTAGCTAAAGGAAAACATTAAGAGGGGAATATTTATTTAAATCTACCAGTTAATTTGCTGGTCAGGTTTCTGGCCTATAACATGCAAAAAAAAAAAATTAATTACTTTAAAAGTCCTTCCAGATCCTAACTTCTAAAGCAAGCAGGAGAGAAGTTTTTAGACTGGCACATCGTGTCCCATGGGTGCCACTTTTCTGTGAAGGCACCAGCTTGTGATCCGCCATCTCATTTCACCTTGCATGTGAGACAGCAAACAAAATCCACAAACGGTGTGAACTAATTAATATGCTGGCTGCTACCTTGCATAACATTAATGGTTTGATCACACGGGTTTTTCGTGGGGTTACATCTGTGAATAGCCTGTTTTCCACATGTAAATTTGTGCCTTACACCTTGAGTTGTGTACACTTGTAAACTGTCGTTATGATCAACTTTCCCCCCTTTTGAAATAAATGCAGATATTTATTTAACCCTCCCCTCGCCCCACCCCCCTACTCCAGCCCTCCGGAAGATTGGAGTCGAGCAGATGGAAAAAGAATGAATGCAGCGGCGATGGTGGTAGTGCGCAGCCTGGGAAAGCTGGGTGGCCCCGCACCCTCCAATTCACGCTGCCTTCTAGTCGTGCCAACTCGAACTGCCCTTCGGACCCCAGTGCCGTGGGTGGCAAACCCCCTTTCTTCCTCCAGAGCTCCCGCTTCCCTTAGATCATTTCAATGTGGTGATACCCCCATTAGCCGGCAGAAAAGGGGCTAACGTCCAGCCTCATTCTGCTGTGTCCGCTGGCTGGAGCACACGCTGCGTGATGCGTGTGGTTGGGCAGGCACCTGGGAGGAGTCCCCAAGCCGTGTGCTCGGCACACGTGCAGTGTACACAAAGAAACGACACGGAAACAGATGCAGGCAGGCTGGTCCCTGCCGTGATTGATGAGTGACTCCAAGTACAAGGCCAACCACAATGGAGGCTGCAATAACTGCAGGCTGGGGCAAAAGAGTTTTCTTATTTTTTATTTTTTTAATTTCCTTATCCTTTTGTTGTTATTGTTTATAGGGGGTGGGAGAGGGTGGCGTGTGTTTTTCTCCCCTTGGATTTCATTTGCTCAAGCTCACAGAAGAAGGGACTTTTGTTTACTCTATCAAGAGCGAAAGAATCATCAACATGCTAGCTACACCGTGAGAATTGGTGGTGGTGGTTGTCTTTTTTTTAAGCAGTTGAACAGTATATTTGGTGGTCTGTTTGTCTCTTTTTATTTCTAGTTTGATCTTCTGGGTTTAGTTTTGTCTTTAAAAAATAAAAATAAAAAAAGAAAAGACTGACAAGGACAATTTTGAGTTGGAAGTGAAACAGTGGAGTCTCCATAATCACAATGGTCCCTCTGAGACCCAGGTATGTCGTTGAGGGAGAGTGCCCTGCCTTTTTTTCCCAACGCCCATTGCAGTTTTGCTATTGTTGAGGGTAGGTTTTTGTTGTTCTCGTTACATTTTGTTTTGTTTTGTTTTTTTAGTGGAATCAATGTTCACTCCCTATGAACTCTGTCCCCTGCAACCCTGAAGTCTTTTCTAGAAACCAAGATATTATTTTCCTCCTTGAATTTTCTTGAGAAATGCAGAAGTTGGGAAAATGATGGGCACATATCACCTTGTTCCCTTCTCCCCGCGCTTGACTCCCCAGAGTATTGAGGGTGCGGGGCCCGCCGTCCACAGGATGACAAGTCTCACTCCGTGTCTGTGGGCATCGTTGCCTCTGCCGCGTTGAGAAGACCTGTGTCAAAACGTGCGCCCCACATCCATACATCCTGCAACCCTGTCACCTGCGCTGTTAACCCTAAAATGCTCACTGTATTGAGCTGGTCTTCTGCATTGAAGTATTCCCCCCCTTTCGTTGTCCCCACTGCGTGTGGGGGGAGGGTCCATAAACCTGAGTGTGCCTTTGCTTTCCACCCTTGCTAGACACTGGTAGATGCAACAAACTCAGATCTATATTTGTTGTAAAGTTGTAAAAATATTGTGATGTCACCGATTCTCTTCCATTTCCACATCCCCTAACATCTGATTCACGACTTAATGTATGTTTTAAAAAAGGAAAAAAGAAAAAAAGGGATAAAAGAAAAAAAAAGCGAGGAAAAGGCTCTTTATTACTTAAAAGTAATAAAACCAGACTGTTCTACATTATCTTTTGTGTCCTGAATGCTTTTATTTATCTCTTAATTTTTCCCTTTTTTTAACAGCTCTCCTCCGAGCCCTCCCCCTGACCATTCTGGGTCATGATTCTCTCTTTCCTCCATCTCTCTCTCTGGTTTCCTAAGCATAGATAACTATGTAGTCAGATGAATTTGTTTGCAGTATCCACACCCTGCCACCCCCACCCAAATTATTGATGTCTTTCTCTGCCTGTACCCAGCCCGGAGCAGGATTGCAGCAGAAGCCACCGGTAATTAAAAGGCAGAGCACGAATTGGCTCCCTCTACTCATTTTATGCATTTTCTTTTTATGGGCTTGTTCATCATCAAACATTTATGGTAGGCTTGATAGTTTAAGAGATCAAGGCTCAGATTCTAGTATGTAGGGTCCACTAAAAATAGATCCTTGCACAGATGTGACTTCAGCCTTTTTACATATTAATCAGGTGGAGGGTGCTGGATTTTACTCCTTGTTAGCATTTATCTCTTATAACCCAGGGACACGGGTGGAGGTATATTGGGATGCAGCACTCGATTTTTGTTTTGCAGAATAGCACTATGAAATGCCTAGATCAGGTTTTCCCCTCTGGGGTGTTTTTTAAAAAGTTATTTAAATAATTGCTCAGCTATGCTATTTTACTTTTGACCTTCTGGGATAATTTTGTGAGTGTTTCGGTCAGTTTGAGTGTGGGGTGCCCTCGGTTCACACACATAGTATAGTGGTCTCTTGGCCTAGCCCAGTTACCTTTTAATAAGTCATTTCCAATGGTGCCAGACACTGTTAGACACAAAGTTAACAGAATGTTGTTCCTGCCCCCATGCAGAGGTGAAAGCAAAGTCCTGAGGAAGCTTCCCAGGGTTAGGGTCAAAAGCATTGTTTGGGCTGGTTCGTATAGAATGAATTCTGTGGACAGTTAGCCCAGGCAGAGGGGACAACTTCTGCAAAGGCATCGAATGTGCTGTTTGGGAAGCAAAAGGCTCAGCATGCCTAGGGCAGGGTCTGTGAGAGCCTGGCAGGCAAGCCTGGGAAAGGGTGTGGGGACAGACGTGGAGGCACGTGGTTCTCATGTGCTAGGATTTTGGTGACGGGCAGTGGAGTGCTCCCCTGCTTTGGAGTGTATGAAGCAACAGACTCAAGTGTTTGCGCTTTAGAAAGCTACCTGGCAGAAACCTGGGAAACAGACTGGTCCAGGGAGAGGCTGCAGGCCCGCCAGGCAGCAGGCCAAATGGTATATGCCAAGTGGGTAGCAGCAGCACAAGGGAAAACCCCACATCCAATTTCAGATTCTTTAGGGCACAGTTGGAATCAGCTCTAGGATTGGCCCGTCTTTTGCCAGACAGAAGAGCGTCCATCTTATGTGATTGACAGGTTTGCCCTGCCCAAGTATATCCAAATGTCTTCTTGTAGAACTGAGAGAATGGCCAACAGCTAGTCTGACCCTTTCATTTTAAAAAATGGGGCACGCTGAGGTCCACTGAGTGAAAGGATTTGCTCATGACGCAAAGCTAGTGGCAGAGCCGCCATTCTGAAGACAAATCCATTGGCTCTTCTTACCCTCATTCATTCGGAGGATGAGAACAATACTAGCTAGAAAGACTCGAGACCCCAGACCCAGACAGCATCTCC
>VSMD01074948.1:0-65570 GCA_008750895.1 Mirza zaza
TTTTTTGAGACAGAGTCTCACTTTATTGCCCAGGCTAGAGTGAGTGCCGTGGCGTCAGCCTAGCTCACAGCAACCTCAAACTCCTGGGCTCAAGCAATCCTGCTGCCTCAGCCTCCCAAGCAACTGGGACTACAGGCATGCGCCACCATGCCCGGCTAATTATTTTTTCTATATATATTAGTTGGCCAATTAATTTCTTTCCATTTATAGTAGAGATGGGGTCTCGCTCTTGCTCAGGCTGGTCTCGAACTCCTGAGCTTAAATGATCCGCCCACCTCGGCCTCCCAGAGAGCTAGGATTACAGGCGTGAGCCACCGCGCCCGGCCAGTTTAGTAATATTTTTGGTTTCAAAATAGTTTGTCATAAACTTTCCAGCTTTTCTTTCTTTTTTTTTTTTCTTAAGAGATAGAGTCTCACCCTGTCACTCAACCTGGAGTGCAATGGCGTGATAATAACTCACTGCAGCCTCAGACTCCTGGGCTCAAGAGATCCTCCTGAGTAACTGGAACTACAGGTGTGTGACACCATGCCTGGCTAATTATTTTAAAATTTTTTGTAGAGATAGGGTCTTGCTATGTTACCCAGGTTTCTAGCTTTCTAATCTTTGAAAATTGCTGCTTTTATTTGGAATGGAAAAATATTTTTATTATGAAAGTGATATTTTTCTCAGCAAATATAGATGTGTATAAAAATAAAGTAAAATAATCCCCTACCTTGTTTTTCAGAAATTAAAATTTTAAAAATAGAACCGAAGAGAATAATACATGATACATGAGCATAAGTACTTTGGGATGCAATTCTGCATGTGTTTGTTAGAACATAGTTTGATACAATTGCTAGAAGTATCAGAAGAACCTTATTTTAACTCTGGCTTATATTTCTGGTGGTAGAGAAGTAAAAGATTTTATTCTCCTGCTCTTCTTCTCCCTTCCTCCCTAAGATTTTTTCAAAATCTTATTCTGGATTTGTACAAGACCAGAAAATGTTTACTGTGGCTTCATAAGGTCAAGTCTGGCTTTTTGAGTGATAGTATAATTTTTGGATTAGTTAAGTCAGTAGGCTGTGATTATTTCTGGGTATTCATGATGGTGTGAAGATAGAAAAAAAGAAGTGTAACCATCATTTAGAAACGAAAGGACTTTGGGAATGAGATTTAAAACAAGATGTCCTTATACATGGTGCATGTATGTAGAAGCAATAGCAGCTACAGAAACTTCCTGTCTGTCTGGGCTTGGGTGTGTCACACATGTGCCCACCCTTGAGGAAGAGTAGATGTCCTGCTACTCACATCATAACATGGGAGGAGAAGACAGTTGCCACGGTGATTGAGAAACAGCATTCCTGAGTCACAGACTGTTTCTAAATGAATAGACAACACCCCTTTTTTAAAGGAGTAATTACAGTCTTCTCCAAACTCAGGCAGTAAAGAGAGAAGCCTAGTTAAGAAAATGGGGAGGAACCAGTATCAGTATTGGGAACTTGAGAAATATTTTCAATTTTTTCCTAAGTTGAAACTTTGGAAAAAAAGGTTAACATTCTGTACTGTTTCTATATATGTATTCAAAAGTTTTATCAGAACCTTGGCATGTGTGAACAGTAGTTACTGTTCTCTCACCAAATGACAGAATATGCATGCAGGCTTTCACCTCCTTCCGGACAGGAGAGGAGATGGGTGTGTCTGCTGTACCTTGTAATATTTCATAGGAAGCTGGGACTTCAGACTCCAAGCACTTTCTCTATTGGCAGCTTGTTTTCCCAACCCACGGGTGCTTTTATAGTGCAAGGGGCTGGCAGATTGTGTGGATGGACTTGGAGGAACCTAGTGTCCCCAACCTGGTTTCCACGTGTTCTGCTGTGCCGGAATAGTGAAACCGGAGTGGCCTTTCCTTATTCCCTCTAGGCTATCAACTGTCTAGGATGCAGGCTATGCCATTCCTAGGGCTTTAAGATGAGCTGAGCTATAGGCAAAAAGCTACTTTCTCCTTTTCCCCAAGATACTTGCCTTCTTGGATTATTGGAGAAGTAACGTATTTTGGACCGGTTAGAGGCTTGAATCCTAATGTTAAGATAGGTTTATCCTCGTTTTAATTACAGTGGCGAGATGAAGTTTGTTGGAAAGCAGACTCAGCAACAGATTTAGACAGTTGTTAGAGTCACTACGTTTGTTGCTTTGAATTTATAGGTAAATTATTTCACATTTATAAGTAAATTATTGAAATAGAGGCTAGGCTACAGTCACCTAATCCTCTTTATATAGCATATCTAACTTGTGCTTGACACGGGCCACTGCCTGGAATCTTTCAGTGCTCCCTGGAAAGAATTAGGGAAATGATAACTGATTATGGAAGATAGATTGATAGAATTCTTTTAATTAAGAATAAAAGATCTAGGACTGTCTTCAACTATATAATACATTCCCTTTGTTGGCTCTTGTATGAACTCTAATGAGTTTATTATAATTTATTTTTTCCCTGTCTTTATTGAGGTATATTGACATAAAACCTGTATATATTCTATATATGGTATACAATGTGATGTTTTGATATATGTACACATTGAAACTGATGAGTTTAGCACTCCAGTACTTATTTTAGCTGTCGGGCTGCTAAGGCAGTATGGAACCAAATGGATGAGCTGCTAGAGTCTTACCTACTCTTTTAGCACTTTTTTCTCAGTGGTCATGGAAAACATGAGTCTATCATCTACATTTCTCATGACTGCTAGGTGATCTTCAGCCTTCTTTCCCTTAAACATATTTAGCTTTTCTAGTTTAAAGTTAATATTTTTAAGTTCCTGGTCATTTCGTACCTCTCTTTTAGACTTCCTTTCCTCTAAGGTACCCTTTTTCTTTCGTTTTCTTTTTTGAGGTGGGCACTCCAACTCTACACAAATCTTGTTTAGGCTGTGGGCACCAATAAGTGGTCATGTCAGAATCTAGTTTGTTTCTCTGTAAATGCTGGATGAGATGTTGACTCATCTGCCATCATCCTTTGGCCATTCCTTGAAAACGGAAAGGAAAGTTCTTCTCTGCATTTAAAGTTATCCATTATTTCCTTTTCTGTAGTTCTAATTGACCTCTGTGTAAGGAATGGGAATTGAAAGGGAGACCAGCCAGTTTCAGTGGTTCCATGTCATATATTATTTAACTTTTACAAAGCACTTTGCCAGACAAAGTGCTTTATATCCATTTTATTATTTATTCTTCACACTAGTCCTATGAGACAATGCAGTCCTAAAGATAGGAAGACTGAAACCGTAGTAGATTAAGAAAAGCTTACCTTGCCTTTATTGTCCGTCAGTGGAAATGTGGTGAATTTTGTGGCAAAGCTAGATTAGGACTCAGTGATAATTGGATTCAAGTCCATGTTATAATCCCCTGTTGCCTTACTAGGCTAAGGAACTAAATGTCAGTCCTGTGATAGAATGAAGGAATGAATCAGAGCTAGGCCCTGATTTCTGTTCTGCATCATTCTAAATGACAGCTACCTTACCTGTCCTTCCTGGGTTCGGTAGATTAGGCTTGAAAGGAAATTATTGTTGGCTTCAGTGACACTCCCCATTTGACCTATAGGTAGCTTTCATTGTTATTGAGGCATATTGCTTTTCAAAGGAGGTGGAAGACCCCCTCCTAGGTGATGTGCTGTCCCATGATTGAATATTTTTCACAAGAACAACTCTCAGGTATGTCCTGTGGGCTCCAGTCAGGTTCTCTATTCTCATTCATACATTATTCTTGAAGTTTTGGTCTGATAATTTACTGAGCTGTCCATAATAACCATACTATACTGTCATAGACCTCGACTTGAAACTTTTCCTCACTTTGCTCAATTTGAATAAAGTAATGAATGAATGAATATACTGTGTTTTGGATGATGCTCCTAAACCTATATATAGATGCTAATTTTAAAATTATTTATTAAAGTGTGGGGCGTATCAAATGAACAATATAGTTTTTGCCCTTGTGCAATTTACAATCAGGTTCATGGAAGTAAATGTTTACTTTTGTTGCAACAAATATTCTATTAAGTTAAATATTCTAAAATATTTGGAATATTTTGGGTGAGTCCTTTAGTTCTTTTTGTGTCATGAGTGTGGCTAAGTGTATAATTTATAGACGAAGAATAGGATTTTCTTTCAATGCTGTGGGAGTACAGTGTCAACTAGTCTAGTCTTTAGGTATGTATTTTATAAGAAGTCTTTCTGTAGTAATAACAGCACCATTGCTTTTACAGAATGATTTTTCGTCACTATTTTATTTATGATCTCAGTGGTCCTAAGAGGGTGGTGTGTGTGCAGTGAGAGGGTTTGCTTTTTAATAAATGGGGGAACTGAAGCATGAAGAAATAAAGTGTTTACTCAAAATCATACTTTTAGTTTTTTAGGATGCCAGAAATAAAAATCAGAACTCATGGCCTTTATCCTTTAGTTAAAGTTCTAGGTAAATTCTAGATTTCTGCAATTTGCTTGATGTATTAGTTTCCTATTGTTCATAACAAATTATCACAAATCTAAAACAGTTTAAAACAAAACACATTTATTAGCTCACAGTTCTGTTGGTCAGAAGTCCAGCTTGGAATAGTGTGGTTGACTTCTCAAAATACTACAGGGCTGGAGTTAAGATGTCAGCTGGTCTGAGCTCTCACTTGAAGGCTCTGGGGGAATATCTACTTCCAGGCTGATTCAGGTTGTTGGCAGAGTTCAGTTCCTTTCAGTGGTAGCACTGATGTCCCTGTTTCTTTGCCAGCTGCTGGCAAAGAAACAGTCAGGCACTGCTCTCAGCACCCAGAGGCTGCCTGCTATCCTTGCCTTTTGGCCCCCTCCACCTTCAAGCCAGAAATCGTATGCTGAATCCTTGTGTCCCTGACCTCTAAATTTAAAGGGCTCAAGTGGTTGGGTCAGGCATACTAGGGTGGTCTCCCTTTCTGATAAGTAAGTTGCACCTAATAACATAACCTAATCACAGAAGTGATGTCCTGTCTGTTCACAGTCCTGGTGATTAGGTGTGTACCTCAGCCTAGGAATCTTTGGGGACATCTTAGAATTCTACCTACCACACTAAACATGTCCCTCACACTGAATTAGACAGCCCATGAGCAAGCGTGGATGTCAGAAAAGAGAGGTAGGAGTTAAATGTACTGAGGCAATTAGTGAATTGAATTGTGATTATAGGTATTATAAGAAAACCTGTAGTTCCTAGGGATCCTGGGCCTCCCAGAGTCACCAAGTGTAGGGGCCAAGTGGCATTCAGTTGTGCTGTTTTGGTGGTAGTCCCCTTAGCCAAGAGCTCAGATGTAATTGTAGTATCTGGTATACGTTAGCCTGAACAAAATCTTTAGAAAGTAATGAGATATAGGCTTGCAGTTGTGGGTTTATATTTCCTCTGTGCTATCCACATCGTTCATGCAATTACTGTCCATGATTAACTGTACTTGCAAAGCACAGTGGGAGGAATTGGAAACACGTTTTGCTATGTAATGTGCTGTGTTCAAAGTAACGTTTAGTCATAGTCTCTTATTAGATCCCTGCTAAACTCTCTGCTGCTACGAACACTACCTAATTACCTTTTGCTTGGCTAAATGAGCATCCTGTGCCAAGAGACCATCCTTAATTGTTCGAATATTCTGTGCCCTTTTTCTGATTAGAGTGAAAAGTTAAGGGAATCAGGTAGAGATGAATCAGTCTGTTGGATGAATTTTCTTATATCCTGTTGTGAAAATAAGTTTGATTCTGTTACTAGACAAACAGGGAACCTCTGTTCAGAAGACTGCCAAGTTTAGTCCCATTGGCCCACTTTTCAAAGCTGAAGTATAAATACATGTGACAACCACCACAACAAATCCAGTTATGCAAAAGAAGCTTTAAAGTTCATTTATATTTATTACGATAACAATTGATCAGGGTATGTTTCAAACTCATTAAATCATTTAATTTAATTAGTTTGGCCTCACAGGGCATACCTTGGGGTCCTTTGACTTTTTTTGTTTGTTTCTTACAAACTATAAAGTGTCTGGGAAGTTTCTTATTTCCTGTAGATGGTAACCAAAAGATTTATCTTACCACATATTACATTAGGATGTGGTAACTGCATCAGAACTTGAATTACTCTCTGGAAAGGGAGTGATGGGACGGCTTTTCATTTTTATGTTGATAGATGGTCTTCATGCAGAGCAGTACCCAGCCAAATGTATTTCCATTTGATGTTTGGTGCTGTAACTTTTGATGCAGTGCACCCTTGAGCAATTCGTGTTGATTTAAGTAAGGTTTGATAAAACTAAGAATTTTTTGGAGAAGATGAAGGTCATTTTAATAAATGCAATTCTATTAAACCCTTCTCCTATACCAGCTAATGACCTTGAGACATTTATTTACTCATCTAATTCTATTGAATAAAAATTCCTATTGAATAAATGGTTTTTTACTTTTAAAAATACTTTATGCTTTTATTAATAATTATTTGCATATAAATGAAAGATTATTATAAAATTGAGTAACAAGTAAAAATTTAGACTGTGTATAAAAGGCAGTATTGCCACTGTCAGATGAAGGTTTCCATGAGGAGAAAAACTGAATACTATCTCAGAGTCATAGCCCGACTTTACATTCTGAGTGTTTACAAGGTCCCCCGGGTTCTAAGGACATCACTGGGCCAGGCCGTGAGTGAGGCCTGAGAAACATGGGGCTCACGACAGTTGAGCATCTGGCAGGGATGCAGTGAGGGCCACATACTGGACATCCAACAGGAAAATGGTTGGGGAAGTATCCTGCTCTGCATTTTCTGCTTCTTAGCTCACCATGTCCAACCTCCAGGTCTCTTAAATAAGTCAAAGCATCTGTGGGGTGGAATGAGTGTCCCTGACAGTCCAGGTAGTAGAGCAAAGAAGGCAAGAAAGAAGCTATTAACATATGGTCCAGACAAGCCAAGAATCTGGGTCAGGCTCACCCCAGTATTGTCAGTTTCAAAAGCCAGAACAAAAGCAGATGATGGTGATGTCAGTCTTCAAGGGTCTGGCTCAAGTCACATCGCTCCCGTTCAGTGAGTGTTCTTTGTGCCTGGCATATGCAGTCACCCTGGAATCTCTGTCCTGGGGTTTTCCGTCATCTCTCTCATGTGTTAGGTTTCCTGTGTTTCAAGTCTTCTACTTTCTTGGTTTGCTCCCTCATTTTGGTGGAATGTCTTACAATAGCTTCCTGGGGTACATGGAGATCAGTTTTTTTAAAGCTCAGATGTCTGAAAATGTCTATTCTGAACTCTCATTTGGTTGATAGTTGAGGTTGGGTATAGAACTGTAGATTGGAAATGATTGTTCTTCAGATTTTTAAAGTTCTAGTTCCGTTGTCACCCAGGTATTGGTATGATTGTTAAGAAATCCAGAGCTGCTCTGATTTCCTTTGTATATGACCTGTTGTCATCCCTTCTGTGGAATTTTGTAGGATTTTCTTTGTATTTCCAGTGTTTTGAAATTTAACCATTATAGGCCTTTGTGTAATCTGTTTTTTGTCCTTTGTGCTAGAGACTTATTTTTCGATAATGGAAATTTTTCTTTTTTCCTTAATAACTTGTTCTTCTGTTTTATGTTTTCATCTATTATTTGGATACTGGACCTCCCAAACTGGTCTTTTAATTTTCTTATCTTTTCTCTTATTTTTCCATCTCTGTCTTTTTGCTGTACTTTTGGGGGAATTTCCTCAATGCTTATCTTTCAGTACTCTTATTGAGTTTTAATTTCTGTTGTCATATTTTTAACTTCTGATGGTTCTTTTTCCTTTGAATGTTTTTTTCCTGTGAACAGTAATGACTTTTTAAGAATCTTCTTCTAGCGTAGTCTTTGCACAGCAGGTTTTCCCCCTTCTTGTGTTAGGAGCTTTCCTCAGATGTCTGGTAATCCTGGGTTGTCTGCTCATGTTTAAGACTGAGGGGCTGGCCAGGTGCGGTGACTCATGCCTGTAATCCTAGCACTCTGGGAGGCTGAGGCGGGCGGATTGCTTGAGGTCAGGAGTTCGAAACCAGCCTGAGCAAGAGCGAGACCCTGTCTCTACTATAAATAGAACGAAATTAATTGGCCAACTAATATATACAGAAAAAATTAGCCAGGCATGGTGGCACATGCCTGTAGACCCAGCTACTTGGGAGGCTGAGGCAGCAGGATTGCTTGAGCCCAGGAGTTTGAGGTTGCTGTGAGCTAGGCTGACGCCACGGCACTCACTCTAGCCTGAGCAACAAAGGCAGACTCTATCTCAAAAAAAAAAAAAAAAAAAAAAAAGACTGAGGGGCCAAAAAGCTGATTGGAAACTCTGGATGCATGGGTAGTGTTTGTTAGCTGTAAACTTTACTGTAGGACAGTACCCTCTAATAGAAATATGTGAATCACATATATAATTTCAGATTTTCTAGTAAAAAGAAACATGAAATTAATTTTAATATAATAATATAATGCAAAATATCTAAACATTTCAATGTGAAGTAAATATAAAAATTAATGAACTATTTTACATTTAAAAAATATTAAGTTATTGAACATCAGTGTTTATTTTACATTTACAGTACATCTCAAATGAAACGTTAAATTTTTTTTTTTTTAAAGACTTTCCTTTTTTTTTTTTTTTTTTCCTGAGACAGGGTCACACTCTGTCACCTGGGCTAGAGTACAGTGGCGTCATCATAGCTCACTACAACCTCAGACTCCTGGGCTCAAGCAATTCTCCTGCCTCAGCCTCCTGAATAGTTGGGACGACTGGCGCACACTATACCACGCTTGGCTAATTTTTCTATTTTTTGGTAGAGATGAGGTCTCGCTATTGCTCAGGCTTGAATTTTTGGCCTCAAGCAGTCCTCTGACGTTGGCCTCCCAAAGTGCTGGGATTATAGGTGTAAGCCACCACACCCGACCAAGACTTTTCCTTTTTTAGAGGAGTTTTAGGTTCAGAGCAAAATTGGAAGGAAGGGGTATAGAGATTCCACATAACCCCTCACCCCCACGTGTGCATCATTATCACCCAAAGTCCATAGTTTACATTAGGGTTCACTTTAAGTGTCATACTTTCTATGGGTTTGGACAAAATGTGTAGTGACATGTATCCATCATTGTAGTACCATACAGAGTAATTTTCACTGCCCTAAAAATCCTCTGTGCTCCATTTATTCATTCCCTGACTATCCTTCCACCAACCGTTGTCAACCACTGATCTTTTTACTGTTTCCATAGTTCTGCCTTTTCTAGAATGTCATATAGTTGGGATCATGTAGTATGTAGCCTTTTCAGATTGGCTTTCTCTTAGTAATTTGCATTTAAGTTTCCTCCATGTCTTTTTATGGCTTGACAGCTCATTTCTTTTTAGCGCTGAGTAATATTCTGTTGTCTGGATATACCACAGTTTATTTATCCATTCACCTACTGAAGGACATCTTGGTTATTTCCAAGTTTTGGCAATTATGAATAAAGCTGCTATAAACAACCCCGTGCAGGTTTTTGTGTGGATGTAAGTTTTCGATTCCTTTGGACAAATAAATACCAAGGAGCATGTTTGCTGTATCTTATGGTAGGATGTGTTTAGTTTTATAAGAAACTGCCACACTGTCTTACAAAGTGGCTGTACCACTTTACTTTCCCACCAGCAGTGAAAGAAAGTTTTTGCTCCACATCCTCACCGGCATTTGATGGTGTCAGTGTTCTGGATTTTGGGCATCCTAATAGGTGTGTAGTGGTATCTCTTTGCAGTTTTAATTTGTATTTGATGATATATGATTTAGAGCATCTTTTCATAGGCTTATTTGCCATTTAAATTTTGTTGGAATTAAGTAAAAATATAACAAATTTCTTCCTCATTTGCACTAGCCACTAGCCACGTTAGTAATGCTGAATAGTTACATGTGCCTAGTGACTACCACATTGGACAGCGGAGCTCTGGGTTGATCTGCTTGGACTATGTTGTTAGCTTTAGGTTGCTTTTCGATTCCCCAGGGGAGACTCTTCTAACCTTTTGTCTCAAGGGTAAAAGCCAGGCTGCTGGGGTTCTGTGAGCCTAGAGTGGGAAACGTACTAGGTGTCTCAGTATATACTAGGCATAGGTTTACTTTTCTGTTTGGTGTAGAATATCCCTACTCACAACCATTCCTGGCATCCCCCAATCCAAAGACCCTCTGTTTTACCCTCTTCTGAGAATAAACTTCCAGACTTCTGCTGGAAGAAGGGAGGGCTTAGGGGGAGAGGTGGGGGATGGTCTAGAGATCTGCTTCTTAAACAGCTGTCAGCCTCTTTCACCCTCTAAACCCATTTCTGTAGGTATCTGGTGCCACTAATTCCCGAGCCTTTTGAGGATCCTTGGGTGTAATTTGAGTTGGTTATTGCCTTTTCCAACTTTTGGTGTAGGATTCCCCTTTCTTAAGTATGTTGGGTTAAATATCTCTAGTCCTTGTCTTCCCCAGCTTCAAAATTTGGCTGTAGTTGCTTTTTTCTTATTCTTCCCAATTTTGTAGGCTCTTCCCTTCCATCATTCCTTTCTTTCTAAAAATCCGTTCTCTGTAGATTTAGTGGGATTTCAAGAAGGGGAGACATTAGATGTTTTGGTTTGTTATGTCACCTTGTACCTGAAAGTTCCTATCAATCTGTATTCATAGGCCAGATTTTGATATTATAAAACATTTCATTCCATATTCTTGCTTCCCTGAGTATCTATATTTGTAGTTAAAGGTTTTAACGGAAGTGTTTAGTGGAGGACTCAGTAGGAGGGACAAGGAGTGAGGTGTTTAGCACAGCCAGGCTAAGACAGTAACGGTTTGGTTTAAGCGCAGAAGAGAATTGTGATAGCAAACAAGGAGATGGTAAGAGTGGAAGCATTTAGAGGTTGGTAGAATGATTAGAGAATTTATAAAAAAGCTTGGATGTCTGAGCCATAAGGTGTATATACAGCTTCAGTAGCATTTATCTTCCTGGACTCCACGATTTTTAGTTCTTTTTTCTTCTCATGATCTAGGAACCTCTTGTTCTTCGTTTCAGAGAATTCACAAAACTACTAATGATACAATTCCAAAATGATAACTGAACAAAACCGTTTACAAACACAGTATATATAGATGTAAGAAAAGCACACGTAGTATTAAATAAGTAAACAATACACCCTTAATATACTGCAGCAGCAGGTGTGCTCTTGGATTCTCAAAACAAGTTTGCCTGTACGGTGCAGTGCTGGGATTTATTGGTTGTTGCTGCCCTCTGTTGGACTAGTTGAAGAAATACAGCTTTTATCCTGCACGAATCACTTTTCCTGTCCTTACTACAAATTGTGCACTAAAACATGAATAATTTTTTTTTTAAGGATCAAATCCATTTCTAACGATGTCCTAGGAAAGCAAAGGAAACTGGTGTCTTCCTTCTTATAAAGATGTGTGTTTGCTTTCCTATCTAAAGGCATGAGTTAGTGGGCATTAAATAGGAGAAAAGAATTTGGGGAATGCAAAGATTTTGGGACTTTGGAATCTGGAGACCCAAGTTCCATACTCAACTCAGCCCCTCAATCAGTGATTTACTCCACCTGTCTGGGCTTCAGTTTCTTTGATTGGTATAACAAAGAGATGAAATAGGCTTTGAGGGTTTCTGCAGGGATTGGTATTTTAGGGAAGTAGCCTCAGATTATAGTAATTGTTCATAGGAGACATAATGACTAAATCTCAGACCTACTTGTGGGTAACTTAGTCTGGAGAGGGATAGAGGAGGCAGATGGTGAAATTGGTTGTAATCCACTGTTAGTGTTGTGAGACAGGCAAGTAGCTATTACTGCGGGAACATAAGGAGAGGCGCCTCTCCAATGAGAGAAGGTGTCCTGCAGGGCCTGTTGGAGTTAGCCTTGACAGCACAGTTGAGGCTGAGGAGGCAGCAGCCCATGGAAAGTGGATGTCGAGACAGCATCATCTGTTTGTAGACCTGCAATTAGTTCAGTATGGCCAGAAGATGGAGTTTAAGGTGAAGAGTTTGTTGAGAGGTGAGACAAGGGGAAAAAGCCAGGAGAGTCATATGCCATGCTAAGGAATTTGGATTTTAACATAAGGGTAGTGGAGAGCTACTGAAGGATTTTAAATGGGGGAAAATAGCGTGGAGAGCTTGGCATTTTGGAAAGGTTATTCTTGGATATAGTATGGAGAATGAGTGTGGGGTGGGCCAGACAGGACTGAGAGCAAAGAAGTCAGTTAAGAGGCTGTTGCAGTAAATCAAGCAGGATACAACAGTGGCGTGAACTTAGGTAATGGTTGTAGAGGTGGACAGAAGGTAGATGACTGGAGAATCTGTAAGCAGAACAGTTTGCTGGTTTTCCTTGCTTTAACTTAAGTTGCAGCTATGAACAGTTTAGCTGCCCCTAGTTCTTTAGACCCAGGTTCTGTTACCTGCATTACACCCGTGCCAGAGTTTCCTTGTTACTTGGTTCTGCTCTGAGAGCAGATAAGTTTAATCTTGGCTATGGCAACCCAAACTGTCTACACTCATCCCTTTTGTGCTTGTTTCACCTCTGTATGTCAAGTGACTCAGGGTGGCAACAAAAGGAACTATGTTGTTGGTCTCATTGGGTGTTGCTCTCTCTGCCTCATCATCCTTCTGCCTTTGCTTCCAGTAAGTAGCACATACAAAGAAACTGTAAATTCCATGGGCAACTGAGCAAGGTCCTTAAAGTTTTGGGTGAGAGATTAGCACTCAGCCTGTAGGAACTTGACCTCTTCTGGACCATGGAGGGCAAAGTTCAGATTTAGTTTATGCTGGATTTAACTGAATCATTTGATACAGGGAGCATGAACATAATGATACAGATTTTTCTTGTCCATAAAAGATTAAGACACATGGCCGGGCACGGTGGCTCACGCCTGTAATCCTAACACTCTGGGAGGCCGAGGCGGGCGGATTGCTCGAGGTCAGGAGTTCCAAACCAGCCTAAGCAAGAGCGAGACCCCCGTCTCTACTATAAATAGAAAGAAATCAATTGGCCAACTAATATATATATATATGTATAAAATTAGCCGGGCACAGTGGCACATGCCTGTAGTCCCAGCTACTCGGGAGGCTGAGGCAGGAGGATAGCTTGAGCCCAGGAGTTTGAGGTTGCTGTGAGCCAGGCTGACGCCACGGCACTCACTCTAGCCTCGGCAACAAAGCGAGACTCTGTCTCAAAAAAAAAAAAAAAAAAAAAAAAGATTAAGACACATAGCTTTGTGGCAGGAACAGAACTAGTTTTTCATTATTTGAGGAAGGTTAGTCAAGAGGCATTTACCATATTCTTCCAAGGACATTAACAAAAAAGAAAGATGGTTTAAAATTAAGTAGGATAAAGAAAAATTCCTGTTCCCAGACCTGCTCATTCATACTTTATGCACGTGAAATATAGCATGCATGCAGAAGAGAACATAAAACACGCAGAATAATTATGAGCTGAACACCCTTGCAGTCGCCGTCCATGGGAAGCCATAGAGCACAGTAAGCGCCCTGGAGCTGCTTCGTCCCTTCCAGTCACAGCTCTCCCACCCACCCCCAGTAACCACTGTTTTGACATTTGTGGTCATCATTCCCTTTATAATTTTACATCCCAAATAATATAATTCAGTTTTATGTGTTGTTTTAATTCAATGAGATAGTAGTTCAGTATTATGAGTAGCTGTAAGTGCCTTTGCTTTCTTTGTATAATTGTTTTCCATTGTACCAATATACCAGTTTATTTGTCCACTGTATTCTTTTTTTTTTTTTTTTTTTTTGAGACAGAGTCTCGCTTTGTTGCCCAGGCTAGAGTAAATGCCGTGGCGTCAGCCTAGCTCACAGCAACCTCAAACTCCTGGGCTCAAGCGATCCTCCTGCCTCAGCCTCCTGAATAGCTGGGACTACAGGCATGCGCCACCATGCCCGGCTAATTTTTTTTTTTTATATATATATTAGTTGGCCAATTGATTTCTTTCTATTTATAGTAGAGACGGGGGTCTCACGCTTGCTCAGGCTGGTTTCGAACTCCTGACCTCAAGCAATCCACCCGCCTCGGCCTCCCAGAGTGCTAGGACTACAGGCATGAGCCACCGCGCCCGGCCTGTCCATTGTATTCTTGATGGGTATTTGGGTTATTCTCTGATTTAGATGTTATAGTGTTACTGTGAACACTGTTTTGCACATATTCTGCTATATATGTGCATGTTTTAGCAGGGTGGATACATAGAAATTGATGTGCTGAGTTGTAGTGCATGTGCATATTTAACTTTATCATATGATGCTGTATTGTTTCTAAAGTGGCCGTAGCAGTTTAACACTACCACCAAAAGTATGTGAGAGCTCCTGGTGCTCTACAGATAGACAGACACAAAAGTTTTTGACAGTCTTAAGAATACAAAATGATACCTCACCGTGGTTTTAATGTGCATTTCCTTGTTTCTTAATGAAGTCGAGTGCATTTCATAAGTTTATTGGTCATCAGATTTAGAATCTGTTCAGTTCTTTATCTTTTTTTTTTTTTTTAAGACTTATGTATTAGTGACCTTAAAACTCTTCTTTTCCCTTACCTAAGGGAGTGTACTAAGGAATACTTTGGCAGAAATCATTCACTTGTGGAAAGTAGCTTAGGTCCTTTCAACTTATTTTTTCTTCCTTTTTACCTCCAACCCATCTGGTGTTTGGGAGGTTTCCTGGCATTTCACTGATCTTTCTCCTCCCTCCTTTTTCCTGTTTCTTAGACTCTGAAGCGGCTCATGGCAGATGAGGTAAGAAAATTTTGTTTGGCATGTGCATGTTCTAGCTTATTTCCTATACTATAATTTTTACCAATTCCTGTAATTTTGACTTTCTGCAACTTGTAATGGTGATATGGATTATATTCTCAGCATCTCAAGGCCTTATCCTAACTCTTTTCTGTTTGGCCCATTGCATGCATCTCCCTGGCACATTCATTGGCTTCCAAAATTGGGCATGCTCTTTGAACTACAAGCTGACTTGCAGTCTGGATGCCACTGATCACTTCAGGCCCCACAATGCTTGCAGATAGTTACTGTTATTTTCAAAGATGAGCTGCAGCTTATTAGCGGCTCTTTTTGAGCATCTGTACTTGAGGTTTGAGAAATGGTTCATTAGCATTTGTTTGGCAGAGAGATGGCATATAAACCCCTGAAGAACTTTGTATTCTTCAAGTTAACCAGAAGTCATGCAAAGGAGACTTTAAAGAATATGTGTTGAACTTTTGCTTTCTACATAACACAAGTGTTGTGGAGAGTACAAAATAAAGGAATAGTTCCTAGTTTTAAGGCATTTTTATCTTATGTGACTCATGTCTATTAAAATCTGTGGTCATGGCCAGGCGCGGTGGCTCAAGCCTGTAATCCTAGCTCTCTGGGAGGCCGAGGTGGGCGGATTGTTTGAGCTCAGGAGTTCGAGACCAGCCTGAGCAAGAGCGAGACCCCATCTCTACTATAAATAGAAAGAAATTAATTGGCCAACTAAAGTATATATAGAAAAAATTAGCCGGGCATGGTGGCGCATGCCTGTAGTCCCAGCTACTTGGGAGGCTAAGGCAGCAGGATTGCTTGAGCCCAGGAGTTTGAGGTTGCTGTGAGCTAGGCTGACGCCACGGCACTCACTCTAGCCTGGGCAATAAAGTGAAACTCTGTCTCAAAAAAAAAAAAGAAAAAAAATCTGTGGTCATACCTGTTGAAGGGAGGGATCCTCTGAGGGCCTGGCCACATTTGTCAATGGGCAGCTAGAGGGAACCAAGGGGCATTTTATTGCTCTATCTCTGCACATGCGATGCTTTCAGTTCTGTGCTGCTACATGGTTTAGAAATGGCGGGGGAGATCAAGAACAAAGTTTCCTCTTTTTAAAGAGGTTTGAAATCTTAATACTTCAGTCCTCTTATCTTTGGATATAGATGAGAGTTACAGAGTCAGTATGCTAAGTTAGATATGAGGAAGACTGATTTATTCTTGCCATGTCAGAAGAGTCTTCAACTGCTCATGAACCAGAGGAAACATGCATATGTAAGAGGGTAAAGGGTTGGCTATTTGATGTGTGATTTCTTGTGTAAATGAAAATGGATCACTGCTAATACTTTTTTCTCTTACTCAGCTGGAGAGATTCACCAGCATGAGAATTAAGAAGGAGAAGGAAAAGCCCAATTCTGCTCACAGAAATTCTTCTGCATCGTATGGGGATGATCCCACAGCACAGTCATTGCAAGATATTTCAGATGAGCAAGTTCTAGTTCTCTTTGAACAGATGCTGGTGAGTTTTCCACCTCAAAAATGTTCCTTCCTAAAAATGCATTTATGGGCATGGTAGGCTCTTTTCTGTGCCCAGTCCCCCTTAACTAGCCCTTTATTACAACGAATTCTAGGCTTAATGTGGAAGTTTTGAAGTATCAATCCCATAATCCCATAATTAGGGACTAAATATACAAATACCAGTCAATAAATCTATGAGTTGGGCATGGAAACATCTGATCACTGACCGTCTTGTTAATGTCCTTCTGCCCAGCAATACTTTAGCCACAAAGACATTGGGTAAGTGGACCAACTCAAGGAGTAGTAACCTTTGGGTTAAGCCAGAGTAGATAAAATATTGAAACATTCACAACAAACTATGCAAACAAGAAACTGAGGAATGGAACATCATTTGCCCAAGGTCCTCTGGGAGGCTGAGGTGGGAGGATCACTTGAAGCTGGAGTTCGAGACCAGCCTGGACAATAGTGAGACCCCATCTCTACAAAAAATAGAAAAATTAGCTGGGCCTGGTGGTGCATGCCTGTAGTCCCAGCTACTGGGGAGGCTGAGGCAGGAGGATCACTTTATTTGAATCTGCAGTGAGCTATGACTATGCCACTGCACTCCAGCCTGGGTGACAGAGCAAGACCCTGTCTCTAAAAATAAAAAAGAAATAAGCATTTTGCATAAGCAAAATATGCTCAAACATTTATGTGCTCTTCACTAAGTGTACTAAATATTAAACACTAAAAACTTGTAAGGAATTTGAGTTAATTTTGGTTTTTTTTTTCTCTTTTTTTCCTCCATATACTAGCTGGATATGAACCTGAATGAGGAAAAACAGCAACCTTTGAGGGAAAAGGACATCATCATCAAGAGGGAGATGGTGTCCCAGTACTTGCACACCTCCAAGGCTGTGAGTCCTGGGGCAGGTACCCATGACCTGTGCCCTCATCTTTGACCTGTTTTGCCCATTTTATATAACATTTTATGTCTACATCAGTTCTATTCATTCCATTATATAAGCCTACTTATTATTTGTTCTCTTATTTGAGTTACCATTCTTACCTACTTTGTGGCCTGATTAAATCTTCATGAAGTATATATGGGGGGTGGGATAGGCAATTTGGAGTTTTACGTGGTTTAGTGGTATGTATGAGGGTGTCTGCCCTGATGTTATTTAAACTGAATTAACTAATATTAGCCCCCAATTTATGACTGAGTCTAGTATTTGCTAATATCTTTATCCTATCAAGGGCATGAGCCAAAAGGAGAGCTCCAAGTCTGCCATGATGTACATTCAGGAGTTGAGGTCAGGCTTGCGGGATATGCATCTGCTCAGCTGCCTAGAGTCCCTTCGTGTGTCTCTCAACAACAACCCTGTCAGGTGAGAATTCGGGGGAGGTACCAAGAGCAGGAGCCCAACATTGGAGTTCACCAGTGGTGACTAAAGATCAAAGGAGTCAGAAAAGTATGAGAATGGTCTGAATTGGGAGTAAAGCGTTGCCAGGATAAACTTTGGAAAAGTAGTATTTATTGATTTGATTTGAGATTGCATTGTTTCTGTCTGTTCCTTACAGTTGGGTGCAAACATTTGGTGCTGAGGGCCTGGCCTCCTTATTGGACATCCTTAAACGACTTCATGATGAGAAAGAGGAGATTGCTGGGTGAGGACTTCCAACTCTTTGTAATATCTAGGTATAGGGTTGTAGGGGACTTGGCTATTTGCTACAAAGGAGAAAATAGTAGTTAAATGTAAAGTTACGAACTAGGGGAATGTGCTGTTAGCTGAGAATGGGTTTTATTATAAGGGTGACTAGAGGATGAATGACGATTGTAGATAGAGGAAAGAGATAAGGAACTTAAATTTCATGGTGAGTAATACGGGGTCTATACCACGTAAGATTATTAGTCTCCTGGCACTGATTCGTTTTTAATCTGGAAATAGGATCTCATTTAGTCCAGAGCTGCCCTGTGATCTCATCTGGGTCATATTCCATTTGGGAGTCTTATAATACACTCGATCATTGTGGGCCTAGCATTATGGCAGTCTTCAAGGTTGGAATAATTCTGTGGATACTTTGGGCTGCCTTAGTCTACCTTGAAGCCAGCCTGAGGCAAAGTATTCCTGGAATCTTTCTAAAATAATGCAGGGCCTAGAGCTCCTGCATTTACCTTCTCAGACTTGAAGCCTTTGAAGTAGCAAGGCAAGCAGTAATAGACGGGATGTATCCTGATAGAATTTAGCACTTAGGAGTCTCCAGGGAGTTAAAGAGAAGGTTTTAACATAATACTAAATTCTTAGATTACAAGGGGATTAGCCGAAGTTCTTTGATGGTGGGGATCGCTCTTCAGCGACCTATTTTGTCAGTGTTCTGAGCCAAGTACTATATGCTAGAAATTCACTCAGCTATTAGTAATATTCTCAGCTACTAGTAAAGTTGTCAAGGGATATTCCTGAGAACTTTATTTGCAAGACTGAAAAGTCAAATGGGAAAGGGGTATAGAATAAAGGGACTTATTATGTTTTCTACATATAGAAGCTATGATAGCCGGAACAAGCATGAGATCATTCGCTGCTTGAAAGCTTTTATGAACAACAAGGTGAGATTTTTTTCCGTTCTCCAACCCCTATCTGGACCCCCATTCTTTCTTTTCTATTGACAAGCCCAAAAAAGGAACTAGGAATATGAGGTTCAAGACAGTTAGCTTTCCCTTTTAATATGATAACTATACATGTACATGTACATGCTTCTATGTACATTTTCTCCTAGTTCTAACTTTTGTTTCAGGAGTAGCCTCATTTTCTTCCTCTTTCTTTACTATCTTTTGTTAATTCTTAAATTTCCTGACCTGTAGTTACTGTTTTTGGAAGGTTTACTTCATTTTCTGGTTATTTATTTGTTTTATTCCTTCCAGACTATTTCTACTTTAGAATCTTTTTGTCTTCTTTGTTGTTTGTTTAGTTACACCCAGAGAGCCTACAATTATTTGCACTTGAGCACAAATCTTTCTCACTGTTCAATTTTATTATAATTAACTTATTCCATTGGAGTGTAAGGGAGAGTATTAAAAAAGAACACAGAAATCAAAGGTTTTTATTCTTAGAAGACATGGAATTCTGTTGTCTCCTGGAAAATTATTTTGCTATGCTCATCTCTGTTTAGCTATATTGGGAAAAGTATTCTACCCTAGTATTATTAATGGTTTACTAGAGTACCACAAACTGGGTGTCTTAAACAACAGAAATTGTCTCATAGTTCTGGAGGCTAGAAGTTCAAAATCAAGGTGTCAGCAGACTTGATTCCTTTTGAAGGCTGTATGGGAGAATATATTGCATGACCTTCTCCTAGTTTCTGGTAGCTTGCTGGCAATCTTTGGCATTTCTTGGCTCGTAGATGTATCCTCCTGATCTCTGCCTTTGGTGTTTTCCTTGTGTATGCGTCTGTATCCAAATTTCCTCTTTTTGTAAGGACACTAGTCCTGTTGGATTAGGGGCCTACTCTACTCCAGTATGACTTCATCGTAGTTTAATTACATCTGCAACAAGTATATTTCCAAATAGGATTCATTCTAAGGTACTGGGGGTTAGGACTTCAACATATGAATTTGTTGAGGACACCATTCAACCCATGACAGTCCCTAAACTTGTCCCCAGTTAGGTGCTGTTGTCTTTAAGCCTCTTTTTTCTGTTCTTGTCCTACTAGTTTGGAATCAAGACCATGTTGGAAACAGAAGAAGGAATCCTACTGCTGGTCAGAGCCATGGATCCTGCTGTTCCCAACATGATGATTGATGCAGCTAAGCTGCTGTCTGCTCTTTGTATCCTACCACAGCCAGAGGACATGTATGTACCTGGGATTATTTTTCTTCTACATTCTCATCTTCTCTAAGTCTAGAGGAAAATTGAGTTGCTTGTGTGTCCTCTTGGTCTTAAATACTAGGTGATATCATATTTCTTCCCAGAAGTGAATACTGAGAATCTTAATATTTAAGAACAATTCCTAAGTGATGGGGGGCTATCTTGAGTGTACCACTTGTTGTCAGAGGTGTAGCAAGATATCACCTACATCTCCATTAGTGTCTGTATTGTTGGCTGGGGGTGGTTGGGTGGTGCCCGCCTGTAGTCCTAGCTACTTGGGAGGCTGAGGCAAGAGGATCTCTTAAGCCTAGGAATTTGAGGTTGCAGTGAGCTATGATGATGCCACTGCACTCTAGCCTAGATGACAGAGTGAGACTGTCTCAAAAAAAAAAAAAAGTCTGTATTATCCAGAAAAAGGGTTTCTTTTTACTGTTTTTTTTTAATACAGAAGTGACAATTTTTGAAATTCAAGCAATATAGAATTATATAACGTAGAATTTAACAGCTTCATCCCTTACCAGATCCTATTCAGCGGAGATAACCACTGTTAATGGCTTGGTATAGTCTCATAAATCTTTTTCTAAGCATAGGCAAATATATTGCATTTCCTTGATTGTAAGACATTTTCTGCTGTCCCAAAAGATAGTATCTTAGAGCTGAGGAATGGTGCTTTATGCCTATAAAGCCAACTGCACATATAGGATAGATGTTTATTTTTACATAGGTATTTCGTTTAACAAAAGCTAAATCATGCCATTCATTCTTTTCAACTTGTTTCTTTTTATAATATTTAACAGTAAATCTTAGACATCTTTCTATGTCAGTACTTACAAATCTACCTTATTATCTTTAGTGGCTATTTAGTGTTCCATATGTACGTATGTCCCATAATTTAATAATTCCCCAATTTATTTTCAGCAGATTCCTTCCTGTTTTAGGTGATAAGAATTTTTATTGTTACAAATGATACCATAATGAACATCCTTGTACATATATTCTTTCACATTTATACATATATGTTGGATAGATTTCTAGAAGTAGGCCACATGTTACATGCATTAGCAATTGATTAGTACTATTAAATGCCCTTCCAAAAGTTGTACCAATTTATACTTCATGGAACAGGCATCTTAATTTGGAAAGGAGTCTGTGCATGGGTTTTAGGGAGTGTATTTCTCTGAAGATATGGTTCTTAGCTTTTGGCAGATTCTGGCCCCTGTTCTAGGGTTGGTAAGAAGAAGAATGTGAGAAATCTGGAGAATTAATAATGTCCTATTTCCTAACTAGTCTGTGCCCCTGCGTGATCTACGCTTCATGCATGTCTGTGTCAGAGCACCTAGGCAGTTCTCTCCCTTTTCCTTTCTCTTGGGCAGGAATGAAAGGGTTCTGGAGGCGATGACAGAAAGAGCTGAGATGGATGAGGTGGAACGTTTCCAGCCACTGCTGGATGGATTAAAAAGTGGGACTTCCATTGCACTCAAGGCATGTATATTCCCTGAAACTGAGCCCAAGCATAGAATTCAAGAAGGAAAGTCTTCAGTCAGAGTTCCTTTGACCTTTTAATGGAACATATGCAGTGGCTCCCAACTATGTGTTTTATATTTCAGAATTTATTCTGAAGAGGAAATGATTAACTTTCTCTCTAAGAAGACAAAGAACAGTTTTCCTCATTATAAGATGGAAAAAAAGACATGGTATCTATTACAAGCTAGGAAAACCAAGGCTTATAATAACAAGGCTTACTGTCAAATCCTTAGAATCATTTAGAGTTCTGAGTTCTCTGGACCTATGCTCCAGCTAGGTCTCATTGTCTAGTAGAAAAGTCATTTTTAGAATTTTTGTACAGTATCTTTCAGGTTATATTTGGGGGCCTCAGGATGCATGTAAAGAAAATGGAATCTTGAGCTCCAGGAGTTGCCATTTTGACATAGCTGCTGAATTTTCTTATTTTAGGTGGGATGCCTACAGCTGATCAACGCTCTCATCACTCCAGCTGAAGAACTTGACTTCCGAGTTCACATCCGAAGTGAACTGATGCGCTTGGGGCTACATCAGGTGTTGCAGGTAAAATATTACACTTTATCGGAAAGGCAGGTTGACTTTGCTCTTACAGCCCCTCTTATCCCTGGGATAACTCTGGTTTTCCACTTAAAAGCCAGGTTTGAAAGACCTGGGTTTCTAGCCCCATAAAACACTTTTGGGTTCCCTGACTTGTACTTTTGTCATTGACAGGACCTTCGAGAGATGGAAAATGATGATATGAGAGTGCAACTTAATGTGTTTGATGAGCAAGGGGAAGAAGACGCCTATGATTTGAAGGGAAGGCTAGACGACATTCGCATGGAGATGGAATATCCTTTTACTGACTGGCTTCAAGACAGATAAGACATCCATTGCATTCAGTTGCAGGTCCCGGTATGGTGTGGTTTGGGGAATGATGACTTAGAAGAGGGCAGCAGGCGTATGTCTCTTCTCAGTAAATAAGGCAGGTGTCCTTTCATTGCTGGTGGCTTTGTTTACTTCAGCATGGGAAATCAGTAAAGGCAACCTGAGTGTTATTCAGCATGGAAGCAGCCACCAAAGTCAGAGTAGACTTCCTATAACATGATAGCCCAGTTTACTGAAGGGTAGAACTGGTTTTTAGAGATGTTTGGACTGACAGAGGGTGTCATTTGAGTACCTCTTAATATTTGCCACCATTGACTTTGAGGCAGTCGTCTTCTAGTTTCTGTCCACTGCCTGATCTTCAATCCAAGTGCTGGGATCCTGTCTCTGCGCATAGCACCACTCAGCTCACTCGCTGGTCCCTCAGCAAAATGAAGTTCTATAGAGCTTAAGGTTCTGGCAAGAGATATATGGGAGGAACAGCCGTTAGAGTGGAAGTGGTATCTCGGTGCTTTTCCCTAGCTTCTCCAAGAGTTGAGCCAGGCACCTGTCACACAGAATTCCTAAATTTTTGCTTTCCTTAGCCTGCTCCCCTTTTCCACTGACTTTAGTGAAGTCTTCCAGATTCTCTTAAACACAGTGAAAGATTCAAAGGCAGAGCCACACTTCCTGTCCATCCTGCAGCACCTCCTGTTGGTACGAAATGACTACGAGGCCAGGTAAGATGGTGTGCTTGTACGAAGTTTCGAATTTGAGCCTAACTGGAGAAAGCAAAATCCTTAAATTCAAAGGTGGTTCTGTAAAGGGAAAAAGAAAAGACAAAGACCCAGGGATTGTTATTAATCACAGATACAAGGGAAGTTGTCAGTTGTTTGTTTAATTCAACTGAAAGGCATTCATATGTAAGAGATGTATGAGGTGGAATGCCCCTCCGTTTTTGGAGGGAAGTGGGTAGGTGGCGTGAACATGATAGCAAAGGGAAGTGGCTACTTAAAATTCTTTCTGGTTGCCTGGAAGTAGAGATTTAGCAACAGTGGTATCCATCACACTCGATCAAGCTCCAGTTTTTAGATGGAAAAGTATTGGCACTAGGACGCAGATGGCAAGAAGTTTTGATTATCTGAAGTAGTAGGATAGCTGGTGTGGAAGAAGGAGATTTCTTAGCATGGCAGTGATACTTCTGTTAACTTTACAAAAAGATTTTTTTCAGAACACTTATCCTCAAGTTTTTTAATTGTCAAAGCAGTTAACATTTTTTAGTCGTGAATACTTTTGAAAATTACATTTTTATTTTCCTTTGATAACCCCATTTTGTTCTCTTATAGACCACAGTACTATAAGTTGATTGAAGAATGTATTTCTCAGATAGTTTTGCACAAGAATGGGGCTGACCCTGACTTCAAGTGCCGGCACCTTCAGATTGATATTGAGGGATTGATTGGTAAGCATACTCTCCTATCTGGTTCCTTTGCTTCTATCTTTTGGTGAAAATTTCAGAGAAGATATCTTTCCAGTCCCCAGATTTTTCCATTTTTGTCCTTTCGTAGGTCATAACCAATATCTTTGCTGGGAATATACAGGCCTTTAGTTTATTTCTACATAAGTCAAAACTTGCCCCTCCTCACAAACCACCATCTGCTGCAGGGGTAGACTTCATCTATTATCTGTAACTCCTGCTGGTCCCAGAGTCAAAGGTGTCACACATAGGCATTCTTCATGCCATCCAGCATGGTAGCCTTACCATGTATGTACTCAGAAATTATATGTTGAACTTAACTGAAAGTTTGATTTCTATGTCTAGTGCAGAACATTAAGAAGGATAACAAAAACAAGCAAAAGGACAAAAGACTGCTTTTTGATTATATTGAAGGGCTTAGGTATGAAAGGGGTAGATCAGTAGAATTGGGAATTTTACTTACTGATTCTTCTTCTTTTTAGATCAAATGATTGATAAAACAAAGGTGGAGAAATCTGAAGCCAAAGCTACAGAGCTAGAAAAAAAGGTGTGTGTGAGGGCTCCCCCCAAAAATGTATTTAGGTGTATATTTCTTTGAGGAGTATTGTTTTCCTGACCTGTGAGACCATTTTTGTTGCATGGTATTTTGAAAGCATTTGACACCCAGTAGTGTAATTCCCAGGGGAAACCTTTCCTCTAGGTATTAGAGAAGGTGATATGGGTGTGACCATGAGGAGCTAGTGGTGGGCTTGCACAATTCTTGGATCGCTGGGCTGGACAAGAAAGACAGATGGTACTCTTACATAATAGTGATGGCACTCTCAGGTTTGCTTGGCATTTTGGCCTCTTATTCCGAGAACAATAGACACTGGAGTACACCTGGGTCTTCTTTTTCTCTTCAGTTGTTAAGAACTCCTATTGGTAATTTATTTATTTAAAAAAAAAAAAAGTTTGTTTTTTTTTCTCTAAATTCATTTTCAATTTCCTGGGCATGAGTTTCTTTTTCTTTTTCTGTTTTTTTTTGAGACAGGGTCTCACTTTGTTGCTCAGGCTAGAGTGAGTGCCGTGGCGTCAGCCTAGCTCACAGCAACCTCAAACTCCTGGGCTCAAGCAATCCTGCTGCCTCAGCCTCCCAAGTAGCTGGGACTATAGGCATGCGCCACCATGCCCGGCTAATTTTTTGTATATATATTTTTAGCTGGTCAATTAGTTTCTTTCTATTTTTAGTAGAGGCAGGGTCTCGCTCAGGCTGGTTTCAACTCCTGACCTTGAGGGATCCCAGGTGTGAGCCACCGTGCCCGGCCTCCTGGGCATGAATTTCCAAGTTAAGGATTCCTATTGTTAGTAGGTTTTTGATCCTAGAGACTACTGGGACTATATTACTATGGCTGTCCTGGTTAAATATCTTTAAAATCTTAGGTTTTTTTCCTTACTTTCTTTTTTTAAAAACTATAAAAATAGGAAGACTATTAAAATAATCCTGAATCCCCTTTCCTTTAACCTTGACTTTAAGGTGAAAATCATGGTGTTTTTTTCCCTGTTTCATTACCTGAGGTGTGAGTCAATGAGCTCTTATAGATCAAGTATTGACACAAAATAGTAAATTATGGGAAATAAAACTGGTCCCTCTTACTGAGATGGAGAGCTTGCTGGGAGCCTGATTCATTTCTTCTTTAGCTGGACTCGGAGTTAACAGCCCGACATGAGCTACAGGTGGAAATGAAAAAGATGGAAAACGACTTTGAGCAGAAGCTTCAGGATATTCAGGGAGAAAAAGATGCATTGGATTCTGAAAAGCAACACATTGCCACAGAGAAACAGAACCTGGAAGCAGAGGTGTCTCAGCTCACAGGAGAGGTAATGCCTGGGCAGGGAGGGCAGATGGACCTGTAACCTTGGGAGGTGCATATCTTGGAACAGGAGTCAGTCATCTCACTCCTAGGCAGGGTTCAGCTACTACTAGGTAATCTAATTATATGGTGCATATTTTTAAAATCATATACTGGTTTTGTTTTGGGCGTGATACATAAAACAGAAGATTTGGAAAATATAGAAAAACATTAAGAATAAAATGAGTTGCTCACAGTACCACCCAGAAATAAAGGTAATAAGTCTTCTAATAAGTAGTTATAAAAATTAAACTGTTTACATATTGGATAATTTTCTGTTATCTTAGTCATACTGCACAGATTTATTCTTTCTCTGTAGTGGTATTCAAATGGTCTGTGTTGTCTGATGACTTGGCCACTTACGTGGTTACATAATTATCTGTATGGTGCCTATGTTTGTTAGATAACTAGAACATTTGATTTATTTGACCTTTACATCTTCTAATCAAAGGGAGAGTTTAAGATAAAGGTTGAAGTTATCCTTTTAATACAAAGCATGCTTCGTGTTCTTTTTTTTTTTTTTTTTTTTTTGAGACAGAGTCTCACTTTATTGCCCAGGCTAGAGTGAGTGCCATGGCGTCAGCCTAGCTCACAGCAACCTCAAACTCCTGGGCTCAAGCAATCCTGCTGCCTCAGCCTCCCAAGTAGCTGGGACTACAGGCATGCGCCACCATGCCCGGCGAATTTTTTCTATATATATTAGTTGGCCAATTAATTTCTTTCTATTTATAGTAGAGATGGGGTCTCGCTCTTGCTCAGGCTGGTCTCGAACTCCTGAGCTCAAAGGATCCGCCCACCTCGGCCTCCCAGAGAGCTAGGATTACAGGCTTGAGCCACCGCGCCCGGCCATGCTTCGTGTTCTTAAACATGAAGACCTGAATTCTAGTTTTGGCTCTGCCACTAAATAGCAGTGTGACTTTAGGTAAATCGTGTGATCTCTCTTGGTCCTCTCGATCCCTCCATGTGTAAAATGGGAAGTTTGGATCAAGTAAGTTTCTTAGGTTTCTTCCAGCCCTCCTTGTAGTCCCTGCATTGGAGTGAGAAGTACTCATATTGATGTTGTTTCTGTAGGTTGCCAAGCTGTCAAAGGAACTGGAAGATGCCAAGAAAGAAATGGCTTCTCTCTCTGCTGCTGTTGTTGCTGTAGCTCCTTCTGTTCCTAGCAGTGCTACTGTTCCTCCTGCCCCTCCTTTACCTGGTGACTCCAGCACTGTTATTCCACCACCACCCCCTCCGTTACCAGGAGGCGTTAGCATACCACCCCCACCTCCTCTTCCTGGGGGTAGTACCATTCCTCCTCCACCACCTCCCCCTCCTTTGCCTGGAGCTACTGCCATCCCTCCACCCCCTCCTTTGCCTGGAGCTACTGCCATCCCCCCACCCCCTCCTCTACCTGGAGCTACTGCCATCCCTCCACCCCCTCCTTTGCCTGGGGGTGCTGCCATCCCCCCACCCCCTCCTTTGCCTGGGGGTGCTGCCATCCCCCCACCCCCTCCTTTGCCTGGAGGTGCTGCCATCCCCCCACCCCCTCCTTTGCCAGGGGGTGCTGGCATCCCCCCACCCCCTCCTCCCTTGCCTGGGGGACCAGGAATGCCACCTCCCCCTCCCCCTCTTCCTGGTGGTGCTGGAATCCCTCCACCACCTCCATTTCCTGGAGGTCCTGGCATTCCTCCACCTCCACCTGGAATGGGTATGCCTCCGCCTCCCCCCTTTGGATTTGGAGTTCCCGCAGCCCCAGTTCTGCCATTTGGATTAACCCCTAAAAAGCTTTATAAGCCAGAGGTGCAGCTCCGGAGGCCAAACTGGTCCAAGGTAAGACTTTCCGTCCATTTCTTCGTCTGTAGATCTTGAGAAACCACTTTGGTTTCCTACTTTGTGTTTTGTGTATGGGTGGCCTCCCTTACGGCTTGCATCTTTCTATCCTCAAGTTCCACTCATGCTTTATTTATTCAGTAGATATTAGACATCTCTTATATGCCAGACATCACTGTGGAGAGTTTTGTGAAGTCTAGACTCTGAACTTCTCCTAGTTAAACTTATCCTTAAGTTAATATTTTTTGCCTTTTCTCTGAGAATATGAGAACCATGGTAACACAGAGTTTGATAATAGTCATTTTAGCAGTCTGCAAATTACTGATAATTGTGCTGATCCAAAAGTCATAGATTTATGAACACACTCTGATACTCCCATTCCCCGGGATATGAGTTACAGGGGCCATGTTTGCCTGGCACAGCATTGTTGCCATGATGTGTTTGAGACACCTCTGATTCTGAGTCAGCCTTTTGCATCCAAAAACCAAGTCAAAATAAAAAACTTAGTGATTTGTTCATAGCACTGAAGGTGACAGTTCTGTTAGAGGAAAAGGCCATTTTGCCCTGAATGCAAAGAACTGTCCTGAGCATCATGGTCTTACACTCCTAGATATATACACGTGTATTTGTTCATAAAACGAACAAATTTGGCACAGTTGCCCAAACTGATGGTAAAAATGTAATGTAGAGCAAGAGAAGATGTGAAATAAAGCCTAATGCTTCTGAAGCTAAAGGATTTGGAGTTAGAAGGAGGATGAATAGTGTGACTGAATTTAGTTGTTGAATAATCAACAGTAAACAAACTGGAAGCCTCATCTCCTAATTCCACTGCAGCTGTTATCTGTGTCTCAGGTTGGTCTTATTCTAGTGAGACATTGTTGATAGCCAGCCAGACACCCCTTTTGCATCTTCAGCAGTTTTCTAAGATGGAAAGTATAGGGCTCAGCTTGTAATTCTTAACACCTGCCTTTATTCACAGTTTGTGGCTGAGGACCTCTCCCAGGACTGCTTTTGGACAAAGGTGAAGGAGGACCGCTTTGAGAACAATGATCTTTTCGCCAAACTTACCCATACTTTCTCTGCGCAGACCAAGAGTGAGTACCTTCATTTTTAATGCAAAGGTCCAGTGTGGGGCTTAGAATACCTTTTCAGTAGGTTTCTCATTCCCTTCTCTTCCCTGGTTGAAGGTGGAAAGAGGATGTTGGGTGGAGGAGAGATGGATTTCCCCATTCAGAAGAGAAGATGTTTTTGTATTATGGAGTTATTGAGTTTGGGAAAGAGAACTGTTGTATGTCAGTATAACTTTTTGGGGATATGAGAAAGGTGACACAAGCTCACCTTATTGTCATTTTGATGATACTCTTGGACAGATTCTGGCACTGCCTTAAGGTGCCATCTCCAGACCTGAGTACTTACTTAATAAGGGTTGGGTAGAGTCTTTAACAGGTTGGGTGGCTGAGCAACTGTCAACAATAACAAAGAAACATGTGTGATTCTTTTTTTCTTCCATTTCTTCCCAATATCTGATGCTTTCTCCCTCCTGGCCCTCTGCTTCTACAGCTTCCAAAGGTAAGACTACAAGAGAGCCTTTTACGTTAATCTCTTTAGTGTTAGAGAAAAAGGTGAAACAGATGTAAAGGGATTTCTCTTTAGAAAACTGAGACCAGAGGGTGAGGGTTGATTTCTCTTTTGCTAGTTTTTTTCCTGGAGTTCAAAGGACCAGTAGCTGTGGTGTAACTAATGGAGAAGAAAGTTATTTTAAACTGAAGCTCCCATATACTTGTTCTTTCTTTGGAAGGTGAAAGACAACTTAAGTACCATTACTGTTACCTTACATATCTGTTGTGTTTTATAATTTCCAAAGTGCTTTAACATATGTTACCCTATCTGACCTGCAAAGAAGCCTTATGAGACAGGTAGAGTGAGTATTATCTCCATGGTAGCATATATAGACTTCGAACAGTTAGCTAGCTTTCCCAAGATTATATGATCAGATCCAAATATCTCGACTTCTGGTCTGTGTTTTCTGTGTAAATTCTTGCTTTTCTTTTTTACTTTCATATGTTTTATTTTAAAAGAGCTGATCTCTTTTGCCCTTTTTCTTCACTTCCTAATTCTTGTGGTTTTGTGCTGCCTTGTGATAGGGCACTTGTAGTTATTTCCCCTGAAAGAGATAGTATTTAAAAGATCTTGTTCTGTATAATGACAATTATAGCCTAGTAATTTTGTATTGATGTTTTCTTCCAGCACTGTTGTTTATTTAGAGGTTTATTATTACCCTAGTGGTGAAAATTAAGTGCAATGTCAGAGCATTTCCTCTCCACACTTACACACAAATACAATTATTTTTTTCTTTAAGTGATCTGGTAAAACCAGGGTGCGCTTTGTTCTAATAAGGCACCTAATAGATTGCTAGGTGCCTTTGGTGGCCCCTTGTTATATGTGTGTTTGTATGTAGGAGTATAAGATATAATGGTTAGGCCTGTCTTCCTGCCCTGTCATTTGGGGTAAAATGGCCTTTTCCTCTAAGAGAACTGTCACCTTCCATGCTGAAGTCCAGCCTAGGGAATTACTTCCACTCTCTTAGTTAAAAATATTGTGATGGTGACCACTTATACTACTCTAGTGTATTAGTAAAGACTAGTTGACAATGAAAGTTAAAATCAAGTGATTTTCTAATCACAGACTCTGTCCTTGTGTTGGTTTCTGGCATAAGTTTCCTTCTTGGGTCTGGGCTCTGTGCTCTGAGTGCCATTGCAAATGTATAGTGTCTGGGCCCTTCTTCACATCACTCCCCTTCCTGTCCCCATCCTTTCATCCTCTGCATTTGTATTATGTTGGGTTTTTGGCCTTGGCATTATAGGCCCATTATGAATTGGTATGTGGTAGCACTTCAAAAATACAATTGGTAGTCCCCTTTCTTATAACATACCAAAAACACTTTAGTGAAAAGGCTTTTGGCTTTTTAGTTAGAGTTTAGTTTTTTGTCAGGCAAGGAATTTCAAGCTCTCAAAACTTCAGAAGTAAGCACTCAGAGGACCCAGATCTCCTCAGTATGACAGCGAGGTTTACTTTGCTTCCAGTGCTTTAAACAACTCTAGTGTAGTATTTCAGAAAAAGACCTTCATCCTTACTCCTTTTTAAAAATAGTTCGTGAATACTGAATTGAACATTGAACCAGCTCAATTTGTATACTGAAAACAGTGTCAGTTACCAAGTCTCTCATTCACAGTCTTAATATTGATGATATAATTAAATGATAAATAACTACTCATTAGCACTCTGTAAATATTCCATCTTCCAGGTGAAGTAGAAACACACAGGTTATATAACTTTTTCAAGGCTATGTAGTGAGTGCCAGAGCCAGGGTTCAAACTCTAGACTATAACTTCAAAGTCCTTGCTCTAGCCCTCTGCTTCCCAGAAGTCAATATATTAATATATACTTGCCCTAGAGCCTCTGAAAGCCTAGATTCAGGCAAAAGTTACAAGAAGGGGATATACTGGTTTAGCATTCACTTCATTCAGGCACAAATGTCCTTGAATTAACAGTGACTCTGAGTGCAAAAAAGGGAACAACATTAAATTAGGGAAAGTAAGTGAGGTACTAGATGTTTAGGATTATAAAAGAGAAGGCATGTTCTGATTATAGTATGTTCAACTGCAGTAAAATTGATCCAGTTGGAGAAATAAGACAGGCTTGTCTAGTTCGGAAGAGGTGTTGCTAAGATGATTTCAGCCCGGTGCTTGCCAGTGTTGATGAGGAAGTTATTTGGACGCTAGGTTTTCGTCATCTTGCATTATTTCCTATCTTGCTTGCTAAACACAACTCTGTACTATTTGTCAAACATGCCTCTATCCCCCGTATGTTTTATTGTTAACCTAAAACCTCCCATATA
The DNA here is from genome assembly GCA_008750895.1 of Mirza zaza. NCBI lineage: Eukaryota > Metazoa > Chordata > Mammalia > Primates > Cheirogaleidae > Mirza > Mirza zaza. Next base: position 31,508 of record VSMD01074948.1, read on the forward strand.
TCTACTGGCTCCTCCAAGAGTAGACATTGAAGAAAACACCTGCCTCCCTCAGCAGATCTACCTCCTGTAATCAGAGGTCTCCAGCCACTGCTTCATTAAGGTTCAAGAATATGTGTGCCTTTTTACTAGGAGAAGAGCTAAGAGACAGGAACTGGTCCTAAAGTTTATACTACAGGTTCTCCTATACATTATTTCTCTCTTAAGGATTAGTCTCTTGTTTTTTTCTGAACTCTTTATTTCCCATAAATCAGGGATTTACTTATTTAATTTATTCCCCGCCAGGGAGTATTTTAAATTTAGATTTGATAGGCAGTGCCATAAAACTTCTAGTTCTTTTTCACATTCTCATTTTCCTCATAGTGATCAGTAAGGAGTCTTTTATCATGGACTCTTTGTTGACATTGCTTTTGAATTCCTTAGAAATATGTTATGTCCAATAATTAAATTTCTTTTTTTAATCATCTCCAGTGTAGCATTTTCATTACTGTATTGACCTCAGGCATACATCATTTATATGTATAGGATAATTAGTTTTTCATTCTACATTCCTTTTCTTACTCTTTGTAGATTACATGATCCCATTAAAAGTATCACTTCTTGAACCATAGCATGGTCTGTGATAACTGATGTCCTAAATTCAATGACTTTTCTTCTTAGGTTTATTTCTTCCTTCCAAAAATCTTTTGGACTCGTAAGATCCAAAAGGCAATCATCCTTGGTAGGTGTACAGTGGACAGTATGGAGCATTAGCCTGTTAAAGTATGAGGTACTTTATGGGAATGTCAGAACAGTGCTCCAAGTATTTCATGCTGGTAACTTAGGAAGATCTCTCGCTGAAAAGTAAAATCTTAACCAAGAGTTGAGGATTTCATAAAAAACAAAAACACCAAACAGTATTCTAGTTAGGATTTAGCTTGTGTGGGTCCAGTCCTCTTGTCCCAGAAGTCATACCTGTCTATCTACTGATCTTACATAACTTCCTTGGTTCAGGCTTTAGGCTTCAGCAGCAGCTTGTGGTGGGGAGGAATTCCCTCTTTGCCAAAAGGAATCTAAGGGTCTTTCTCCATTTCCCTGTGAGGCTCTTCTGTCTACTGGGTGGCACTCACCCAGGTGGATCTTTATTAATGAATCTTTATAGGTTTTGCAGCTTTAACCTTTGAAAGCAAGATTTTGTAAGAGCTCAACCATGCACCGCCTTGTTTATCTTTCTCTCTTGGCAGAAAGATTTCTGTTCCATCAGTTCTTTACTCCTCTCAACATAGGACCAGAGGTACTATTCAAGTGAACATTTTGTGGGGATTGTTGTCTTTTAAGTACTATTAATAGCTTCTCTTGGGTTTCGAATAGGGTTAAACTGTTAGCACAAAGCAATTGGGAAGCTCTGTAATGTCAGACCTTTGTGATTTAAAAACACAATCTACCCCTATCACCTGGGGTTATGAGGAGTCCTACACATGAAAAAAGTACCACACCTCTTCCAGGTTGTCATCTCCCTGTCATCAGTGGTATAAAAAACCTACACCACCCCCTCGTAATACTCCTCAGCACCCAAACCTTGCCATCACTGTTTGAATCCACTGGATCTAATATTATGCCATTTATCTTGGTTTATGTCACTCACAACAGTCTCCCTTAATCTCCCGTACTTTAATTGCCATAGGATTCTGTGTAGTTCCTATTCTGTCTCCTCCCATCCCACATAGACTCCTGAAACTGGTCCACTGTGCCCTCAGGTATTCATGGTTCATGACTAGCAAAATCTCCTTCACTTTACCAGCTTCACCTTGCTCTAATGGAAACCTGGTTTTCCCTCAACACTGCTTTCCCTTTCGCTCTCTCATGTATGTGTTTTTCTTTACTCTCATAAACCTTACCCCAGTGGGCCTGGAAATGGGGTAGATGTCCTCTTTGTTCTTGATTGCTACGTTCAGATCATTCTACCTTTCTGTTTCCTAAAAACCATCAATTCCAAATCTCATGACTTCAAGTTGTATTGTCCTGTTTCTCTCTTTGTGTTGTCATCTGACACCCCAAGTCACTTCTCATTTCTCAGCCAGTTTAGTTCCCAGCTCGTGACCACTGTCTGCAATACTCTACTACTATCTCTGACGTAATTCTTAGAATTTCTGTACAAACAGGTCATGATCCTACCAATATTATGGCCTCTCAATTCCTTGAATTCTTCTTTTGATCTTGTCCTCTATCCTACGTCACCTGTTACCCCCTATGGTCATTACCAATAACTGCAGCCCTTTCACCATCTCAATTTCATACCACCCATATCCTATCTTTTTACCTCAGTCTCAATAGTATCCTGACCCCAATAGTCCTCTAGCCCCGCTGGGACCTCCAATCCATTTATCCTACCACCTTTTCACTATCACTCCCTTGATGACTTCACTCTTTTCCTCAGCTCAAGTTCCATCGTTAATCATAATCATTCTTTTTTTTTCCTTCCATTACGTCTCTCTCATTTAATCATACTTGATTGGTAAAACCACAATCCTGGTTAATTCCATCTCTCTTTTCACCCTTCACCTCTAACAGTGCAACTGAACATCGCTAGAGAAAAACACACAACTGGCCCTCCTTGGTACACTTTTTCTCTTGGCTTTCAGGACAGAAAACACTTTTATTTTCCCCCCCACCTTACTGGCTGCTCTTTCTTCTGGCTCTCCTCTGCTCAATTGGTGAAGTTGCTTGGCCCTTGGCAATCATATTTTAGTTTCCTACTCTCCTAAATAATTATTCCAGACCTTTCCTCTCCTCAAAGGCCCAAAACTTCCCTCATCCTCATTTTCACTTGAGAATGTTTTCTTTCTATTTCACTGAGAAAATTAAAACAATTAGAAAGAAGACCTTCCAAAGACTTCACCATTACTTTTATCCACTTTCTCTGTCTTCCTCTGTTATCATGGTCCTGCCGTAGTTCCTGGACTAACGTGAAATCTTCATTTCAACAAATGTGTAAAATACAGTGGGAATACAAAGTAAAAAAATCTCCCTTTCTCTCCCTCTCCTCCTTCCTTTATCATAATAAAGAAACGGGCAATCCCTCCTTGAGAATTTAAGTTTTCCATTTTTTATATAATAAGCAGTGCTGCAGGAAACATCCTTTTCTATTTATCTTTGCATACTTGTAAATCTGCACCATAATTTCTTTAAAATAACATTTCTGGGCCCAAGTTGCTAGGTGTAGGATTGTAGCAATCCACACTTCCACCAAAAATAAGAAATTATTTATCATAATGTCTGGTAGTAGAAAAGTGATGCCTTGTTTTAATCTGACCTCTACTAAAATTGTACTAGAAGTTTTCCATCACACTTTGACCCTTTCTTTATCTGTAAAATGAAATAGATAAACCTATAGATAACTTTCAGTTTTAAACCTCTGGTTCTGTTACTTTATTTTTTTCCTTGCAATAGCTGTGTTTGGTGTTATCTGTCATCATCTCAAAGTCTTCTTTTCTTTTGACAGATTTCAAAGTTATTTTATTTTTAAAACTTTTGCATGAAGGCTGCTGATGTAGTTTCCACAAAGACTTACTGGTGGAGATTTAAGGAGGAGTGTCATCAGTTAAAGATAATCAAACTTTAATTCTTTCTAAACTGGAGGGATTTGATATATTTTATGTGCAGCAGCATGCTCTTCTCCTTTTTGCCACCAGATGGCACATGGAACTCTTTTATTTTAGATGTGTCATTGTTACGTTTGGTAGTGATGCAATCACGTTAGAGAGGCAACCTCTGTATTTCCAGATGCAAACTGCTTAGTATACTGCCCTCTGCCTGTCAGGAAAGTCATTCGGAGGACCGATCAGCACTGAAATTATGCAAAAAGCTATAGCTTGCCGTTTTACAGAAGGATCTTGTCCGGTTGCAGCTAGTGTATTTTATAGGAGCAATGTTAGTGTTCTTTTGTGGGCCCAGAGGCTGGAAAATGTTTTTGTTTTTTGCTTTTTAGTCTGATAGCTTCATGAAAGCATAGCCTTCCTTTCAAAGGGTTTAAAGAGAATTTTGTTTTTTGCCAGCGTGGTAGTTCATTATATACATATTTATAACCTCATTATATACATATTCATTATCCCATCTCTGTCTCAGTTTCTGCTGAGCTACTTCAAGCGCACATTATAGAACCTACTGGCTGATTTCATGTTGATAACCATTCAGAGATACTATACTGTGTCCATCTCCTTCAGGGAGTTCCCCTGGCCTAACATGGGTAGAATATGCTGGTACAAAAAAGGGTTTTACAGTCAGTGCTGCTATGCCATTTGTTAACTCCTATTTATCCCAGATAATTACATTTTTAGACCCACTTTCTAGCCATCCAAACTTACGTGTGCCTGCAATACACTATTCTAGACATACATAGCCTGAAACTGCATTTTTTAAACCCAGAGTACCATCTACCATTATCTGTGGATTTCCAGATTTAATTTCTGACAAAATGTCATTTTAAATGTCATTGTATAAGACTTAGACCATCTAGTAGGGGGATCAGTATTGCCTATATTTCTGTCATCTTGATGCAATCAATCCCTATACTTAAAATTGGTACCTGTAATTCTCAAACTTTAATATAAGGAGTACATGAGGAGCATGTTAAAGGTGTGAATTAAGCTGCTGTCTACTTTTTCTCTTAATAATATTTTGATGTCTCTATCAGAGTAGGTATTGTATAGGTATCATCCCTGTACTTATTGAGCTCATACAAGATTGACTAGGAAATAGTTCAACATTTTCTATTGACTGGTAACATTTTGGAGCCACTATTTCAGAAGCACTTGAAAAAATTCTTTTCTTACCATCTTCCCAGCCAGGTCTGCACAACCATCTTAGAAGGATGTTTTGAAGAAGTTCTCCGTAGTCAGTGAAGTAGCTGGGGACTGCTTAGAGATTGACTAGGCTAGAGAGGATGGATGGAGGGCAGAGTATTGTGCTAGGCTTATACAAGATGGAATGGTAAGAAACTGGAAGAGGTTGAGATCAGGGTGAAGAATGCTGAAACTACGCAGAGGAAACTCTTGTTCAAGCTTGGTTATTCTTTTGCCATGGAGACCTGGAGTTAGTAGGGGTCACAGACGTGTTTAGAAAGAGGAATGGGATATCCAAGTGTCAGCACAGCTAGGGTTTGGGATGAGCAGAAGAGTACCCCAGTACTCTATTGCTCCATACTGGAGCCCAGCGCTATTGCCTCAAGGAGAAGGCGCTGTTCTGAGGATCCCCTGACCTTTAACTCTTGAAATTGTTGGATCGTAGATGACTTTTCTGCAGGTGCTAGACAAATCTCCCTCCAAACATAAGGTTGTAGACAGGCTAGTTTGCAAAGAGTACTAAGGGTGTCTCCACCACAGAATGTTTCCTCTTGTCATTTTCTTTCAGCTTCTCTATTATCTGTGTTTCTGCATAGGCAACATAGGTAGTTCAGAAAGTCAAGACAATATAAAAAAGCCTTATTTCCATCCTAGTATTATTCATCCATGCTGTCCTTCTCCCTCCCCTGCTCTCTAGAAGTAACCATTTTTATTAGTTTCTTGATCATCCTTTCTTGGTTTTTTAAAAATGCAGTTATAAGCAAACACCACTATAGACTCTTCCCTCCTTTTACCAATGGATAACCTACTATCTCTACTGTTCTATATTTTGCCTCTGTATCCTAGAGATTCTTCATGTTAGTATGTAGAAATCTTTCTCACTTTAAAAAATTCTGATTTTTCAGTAAACATGCATTACTTTTATAGTGGACACAAGGATAAGACAAAATATAGTAATAAAGTAACCTGTCCTTTTTTTGAAACAGTAGCTACAGTTACCCATTTGATCTGACTGCATCTTAGCATGGGTACATGTCCTTTGTTCTCCCTCCAAACTTTCTTATGTAGCAATGGACTGAAGAGTTGGTTACCCACACCCACTCTGTATGTATACAGCAAGTCACACTAGAGCTTACAGCCATTATGGTGTGAGGAAGAGAGAATTTGCAAAATTCTGCTAAGGGAGCTTCCAGACCTAGGTATTTCACATGATACCTAAAGAGGAGCAGATCTTTGTATCACTAGCATAGGGGCACTACTCCATAAAGGGCTTTCAAAGGAGAAGAGTGGCCTCCCTCATTTTTCTGTTGTTTATATCTCACTTTTTGTTCTGAAGATTAATTGCTCTAGAATTCAGCATCCTGTAACTGTCCCACGTATTAAACTCTTGCCCATCGCCTTTAGAGAATGTTCGTGATACGATGTTTGGTAAGAAAATCAGGAAAAAATTATACACATCCTCATTACAATTGCATTTTACATAATGTGGAAGTAAAAGATTAGAAGGGAATATACTAGAATACTATAACAGATTTTGTTAGGGTATTAGATGTTTTTTCTTGTGATTTTTTAATAATGTCATTATTTTTATAATGAGAAAGACCAAAGTTAAAAAGGAAATTTTCCAGTGTCTAGGATGCTCGGAGAAGGAGTTTCTACACGTACTTGAACCTAATACATTATTGTCTTCAAAGCAGAGTACTAGCATCCAGTTCTTCAGAGCAGGTAACTGCATCCCTTGCTTCACTCTGTAGTGATTCTAGCCTGCCTTAACAGTTTCTCCGAAAAACCAGACCCCAGTATAAAAAGGTTATTCATCTCTAAGCTTCTGTGGGCAAGGGAGCTGCAGTTACACAGCAGATAGGCACGGGTAACTCCATTTCTTCAAGATGGGTCGGAATCATTTTTCCCTGCTGATCCTATGGTAATCCCAACTCTGTTCTAAGAGTCCGTGAGCGTTTTGGATCTATTAGATCAGAAGATACAGCAGTCTCCTTTGTGTTTATTTGTGTGTGTATGTGATTACATTCCTGTTGGCAAAAAAAGCTGCAAAAATCTTTTCAAGATATTCGGCTTGCATTTTTCTTTTCAGCCACGGAGTGAGCGCAGTTGAGCTATTTTGGCTCAGGTTCCAGATTGTGAGGTCAGAGACTAGGGATTGGAGGAGAAGATCAGGTGACTTTCAGTAACAGTGATGGCGGTCCTGCCCTCATCCCCACCCCTTCTCCCCCCTCCTTCTCCACCCTTTCCTGGCTTCCACCTCAGGAACAAAGAAGGGAAAAAAACAGCAGTATGACGAAAACCAGCAGCTGCCTCTGCAGACTTAGGCTGGGGGCTGGGTGTTTATCCCATCTGTTCTCTTTGTTTTGCTTTTACCCTGTTACTTCCCCTCTCAACCCTAAATAAAATGAAGGGTATTTCTAGAATCCTTTGTTACAGAGAACGGGCTAGAAATCTGCAGTTACTCAGTATTTAGGTGGGTGTGAGTGAGACAGTTCAGAGATTAAAATTGATCTGGAGCACCGAAAAGGGATGAAGATGCTTTGCCTTCTCATTCAGCCTTAATTGTGAATGCCTGTTTAATGTCAGATTTGTGATAGGGACTTTTCGCCATTTTTTCTAATTATAAAAACATTATTTCTCTAATGCCTGATTGATATTATCTTAGTTTAATAACTGAGAAATATAAAGTAGAGAATTAATATGTCCTTTGCTTATTAAAATTTCATAACAAATAAATACTAAGCCAGAATTTGAGCCTAAATTTGTTGGGCTCAGAATCCAGCATTTGGTGAGAGGGAGTGGCAAGAAGGCTGGCATGTGGAGAAACCTGAGATGCTTGCTTCCAGGTCTCTGTCATGGCACTGTGTTAGCGCCCCTTCCTTGTCACCTGTGATCAGTGTCCTGATTTCTTCAGTAAATAAATTTCAAGGGAAAAAATGAGATGAAGGGGACCATATAGATTAAAAGAGAATTTAAAGTGTCAGTGCAGTATATGGAATTTATTTAGATCCTGATCCAAACAAACCATATAAAACACTTGACTGTTGTGATAGCTGAAAATTTGTGTGATCATGGTATTATGGTTTTGTTTTTTTTTTAATCGTTATCTTTTAGAGGTGCATACTGAAGTAATTGCAGATGACATTATTTGGGATTTAGAAGTGTGGGTAGGGGTATAGGTGAAACAGAATTGGCCATGAGTTGATAATTGCTGAAACTGAGTGGTGGATTCATGGGGATTTATTATCTTATTCTGTTTCTATATGTTTAATCTTTCCCATAATAAAGCATTTTTTAATAAAGGAGAAGGGTTTTATCCCTATAGTTGCTGCCTTTTCTCTTGCCCTCTAGCCTGCTGTTCCCTTGCATAAACTTGACCTATTCCTTTGCTGACACACCTGAGTCTTTGCTTGGGGCATTGCCTATCTTTCAGTCCCTACCCACTCACCCACCCACATCTCAGAAGTAGATTTCTTTTTAGCACTCCCTAACTGAGTCACCATCCTGGGTGTGCTGGGAAAGCATCTGTGAGAAACTCGATGACTGTATTGTCTGAATAACCAAATCCTTTGTGAAGTGCCCAGATTTTTAATACTGCTTTTCTGATACCCTTTCAGACTTCTATCTGCACCCTTCTTCCTAACTCTCAGCGCCTGGTTTTTATAGCTTTCAGATTCTGTCTGACTTTGTCCTTTAGGTGTTCCCCTTTCTGCCAGTTTGCCCTACCCCTCCTTATAGCTTCCATCCCCATCATGGCCTAGTTCTGGGGGATTTAGCAGATGGATGTATGTTTTAGCCAAGATGTCAGTGATCTGGTTACCTTTGGGCTGGGATAATGCTGCTCAGATAGCACACTGCTTCTGCTCCCATGATGTATACCTACTAATTGCTTTAAAGTGCTGAATTTTTCCCTCATGAAGAATATAAACTAGAAATTCTCCACATGGGTAGCTTCTCATATTATTAGTACATGGTAGAACCCTTTTGCTCTCTCCTCTTCCCAGAATTAGAAAGTTCGTGTAGCACTTAACAGACACGGCTTATTGTATGCTGGGTGGGCTTGGCAATTCCATAGTAATGTTATCCCTACAGAAAATTTGTCGTCATTTCCTAGGGATACTATTAAATGTTCTAATCTTTCAAATATGCCTGGGAGATCTAGGATTCTTCCACAAAGACCCTGTTTCTTCAGAGAGAACTGTAGTGGTACCAGAGGCCACCTTACTGTTTTTTTTTTTTTCTTAAACTTTCTGTTGTGATTTTGTGCTCATGTGTTATATATGCTGTTATCTCACTTTTAAGGATGTTGGATAAACTAGCGTATTTGTGCTATTTCAAATAATTTAAGTAGTGAAAACCATTAGTGACTTGGACCCACAGATTTTTCAAGATGTTTCTGATTTTTCCACCTTTCTGTGTGTTCTCTTCTTGTCTGAAGTACTTGGATTACTCTAGGGAGGTGCAGCATGAAATAGCGGAGGGTGTTCCCTGTAGAATAGGTACAGATGCCATAGGCTTTGTCTTGGGCAGGGCAAGCAGTGTTTCAGCCCTGAGTAAGCAGATGAGAAAGAAGGTTAGGTGGAGTTGCTTTATACCCATCCTGAGTCTGCCAGCCTCGGCGATGTAACTGGCTTTGGAGCTAGTCTGTGTTCTCAGCCGTGTTTTCCCTAAGTCCTTTCCCCTATCCCACTTACTCACTCCCACCTGCAATTCTTAAGAACTTAGTTTCCAGGATGTCAGGCAACTCCCCACTCCTCTGTTTCCTGTTTGTGGTCTTCATTGAGAGAAGCCTGCAACAGGAATTCCTGGGGAAGTGATGGCCATCGCTGGGAGATTCCGGGGGTCATTAGCTCATTATAGAAGCTGGGGAATGGTGTGCTATAAAGGACCTCCCTTCCGTTCTGTGGGCTTTTGGAAACTCTGTTACTAAGCATAACCAAGCAATAACTAAGACTCAGGGCTGCTGACCTTGTGCCCTAACTCTTGTTTTTAGAGATTAAAAATTATTTTCCATTTTTATGCCTCAACTTCTATTCTTTGAATTTTAGAGTGCAACTTAGGTATCAGGAATCTTGACAAAATTGATCTGGGCTCTATAGAATTGATTATTTTGACATGTAAAAATAATGAAGAACGAAAAATAGGGTCCCTGTGTTGGACAGCAGGGGGTGCCCTTTCCCTTTGCTTTAGCGTCTGGCACTCCCTGCTGCATTCAGCCATTTTAGACAGATTGTTTTTGCTCCCAGCTAACTCCATTTTGTGTTTGTGACGCAGAAAAAAAAAAAGACTTGGGCAAAGGAGGAGTCTGATTGGGGGAGGGAGTGAGACAGGCTGAGGCAGCCGCAGACTCCTTTACTCAGCAATTGCTCACCAGGGACGCACTTTGCTGCAGACTGCCTGCATCCTGAGCAATCGATGCTGCAAGTCCCTGCCAGCTGAGCAAAGAGCAAAGAGGTGTTTGGCTGCAGGATACCTACCAACAGTGACAAGGTCCTGGTTTTTGAGATAACAGGCAGGGCATCACCTTTGTCTCATCTAGACTCTAAGCCTGAGTTTAGGTGTTTTTGCTACAGAGATGGTTAGGGTGATATTCTTAATTATAGGATCAGCTAAGAAAAGATACCCAAAAAAAGAAGAAGAAAAGGTACCCTTTTCACTTAGTTGTCTGGGAAGGATCAAATGCCCTAGTGACTCCAGAGAAACAGGCCTTACGTTTTAAAAATACTTTTATTTTTAAAAATGTAAAAAAAAAAGACACGTACATATATGTAATGCATAAAAAGAGAATAGTCTGAATACCCATGTGTCCATCATCCAGTTTAAGAACTTATCAACTAATAGCCAGTCTTGTTTCATATGCCTGCATCAACCTCTTCCTTGCTGCCATTTTAAAATATCCTTGTTCATATTATTTAATCCTTAAGTAGTTCAGAATGTATGTCAAAAAATTTTTAGAGGCCGGGCACAGTGGCTCATGTCTGTAATCCTAGCACTCTGGGGAGGCCGAGGCGGGTAGATCGCTTGAGGTCAGGAGTTTGAGACCAGCCTGAGCAAGAGCGAGACCCCATCTGTACTAAAAATAGAAAAAATTAGCCAGTCATGTAAAACTAGAAACAAAAAAATAGCTGGGCGTGGTGGCTCGTGCCTGTAGTCCCAGCTCCTCAGGAGTCTGAGGCAGGAGGGTCACTTGAGCCCAGGAGTTTGAGGTTGCTGTAAGCTAGGCTGACGCCACGGCACTCACTCTAGCCCAGGCAACAAAGCAAGACTATCTCAAAAATAAATTTTTTTTAGAACTTTTTTTAAAAAGGATAATTATACTACGATTACCATATCTAACAAATTCTTTAATATCATGAAATACCCAGTTAGTGCTTAAATTTCCCAAATTATCTTTTAGTAGTTTTTTCTAATAGTTCTCAGAGACAAATAAAGTCTACTCATTGCATTTGGTTGATGTCTCTATAGATTCCCTCTCCAGCTTGTACAGTTTCTCTTTTTTTATTTTATAATTTATTTATAGATTTATTTATTTTTTAAGAGACAGGGTCTCACTTTGTCACCCAGGCTGGAATGCAGTGGTGTGATCAAAGGTCACTGCAGCCCCGAGCACCTGGGCTCAAGCCATCCTCCCACCTCACTTCCCAAAGTGCTGGGACTACAGACATGAGCCACTGTGCCCAGCCAACTTAATTTCTTAAAGAGGGAGGGGAGATCTTTCAGGTTGGGACTGAGAAGACCCAGAGACAGACTTCCCTTCTTCATAGAGCAGAGCCTCTCATTTTGAGAATTTCCCCCAGAGGCTATTGGAGACAAATGAAGGAGCAATGTTCTGCAACCTGTCAAGATAGTCTAATATCCAAAGTCTTAAGAAAAGTTTGCAGACAGCTGTCAACAGAGACCATGGCTGTAGAAGTGGACCTCCCCCTTTCCTAGGAATTAGAGACCTGTTAAGCTTTGGTATACCTAATTTGCTCAGTGTAATAGCTGCATCCCTAGGGTGATTCTAGATCCTTAGCCTTTTCTCCCAAATACTTTTGTTTTTTGGGGAGACAGAGTCTTACTATGTTGCCCCAGCTAGCATACAGTGGCATCATCATAGCTCACTACAACCTCAGTCTCCTGGGCTCAAGCGATCCTCCTATCTCAGCCTCCCGAGTAGCTGTGACTACAGGCATGCACCACTATGCCCAGCTAATTTTTCTATTTTTTGTAGAGACGGGGTCTGGCTCTTTGGCTCTTGTTCAGGCTGGTCTCTAACTCCTGAGCTCAAGTGATCCTCTGCCTTGGCCTCCCAGAATGCTAGGGTTACAGACATGAGCCATCCTAAATATTTTTTAACTTAAGTAACAGCCTTTCTTCCTGATTAAACCTGTAAGTTAATAACACTTAATGGACTGTTTTACAGAAAGAAAAATTATAATGTTGTGTTTGTCGGTGGGGGGATTTGGTGAAAATTCTTTTATGGCTTCAGGATTATATCTTCCACTCCTCCCCATGACCTTTTTGGAGATAGCCCCTGAGACTGACTTAGATGCAGATGATGACACAAAAGCTCTTGCTTGATGCTCTTTCTCTCTTTCTGAAATGGGTCAGTGACTGTGACTTTCAGCAGCCACAGCAGGCAGTCCGTTCCCTTGCTCTAGGGGAGAGCCAGGTTATAGAAAGGAAATTGCAGAGTCTGATTTCTTGACAAGGCTGGCAGGGCACTCATAAAGTCTGGTCCTTGGAAACTAGATTGACCCCACACCTAGTTTGGAAGCTGTGGTTCCTGCTAGCAAAGGATTTAGAATTTGCTGAAGAGGTCAGGGTTACAGCAACTAGAAACATGGACCTGGCACTGCCATGCTTTTTTTTGAGGCAGAGTCTTGCCCAGGCTAGAGTGCAGTGGTGTCGTCGTGGCTCACTGCAACCTCAAATTCAAATAATTTTCCTGCCTCAGCCTCCTGAGTAGCTGGGACTACAGGCCCATGTCACCATGCCTGGCTGCTAATTTTTAAAAATAATATTTTGGTAGAGATGGGGTCTCTCCTGACCTCAAGTGATACTCCCACCTCAGCCTCCTGAAGTGCTGGATTACAGGAGTGAGCCACTGTGCCTGGCCTCAGGCTTTTTGGTTTTTTTAATCCAGTTGATAGTAGTAGTCTGTTTACATTTAACATAATTACTGAAATATTTGGGTTTAAAGCTATCATCTCATTTTGTGCTTTCAGTATGTCCTATTTGTTCTATGATGTGTGTTGGTTTCATTCCATTCAAAATATTTCTAAATTTATTGTGATTTCTTAACTGACTCCAGAGTTGTTTGGGTATTTGCTAAATATCCAAATAAGGATTTAAGGAGAGTCATATAGTTGGGCAGTATTGAAACAGTACTGTGCAATAGATATTTGGGTATTGGAACAGTGCCCCAGTCTTTTGCTTACCTCTTTGGAGCAGTTCACCACCACCTTGTCAGCTATCCCATGTTTTCAAGGTGATTTTTCTAATCATTATACTAGCGTTCTTAGATGTTTTTCATGGGAGAGTTGGCCTTATTACTAGAAATAGAAGTTTTTGTTTCTGTTCATATTTTGTATGACAATTTTCACCACATTGAAAAATTCAAGTCTTATATAATCAAATCAATCTATCTTTTATACTTTATATCAGCAGTCCCAGCCTTTTAGGCACTAGGGACCAGTTTCATGGAAGACAATTTTTCCATTGATGAGATTGGGGGTTGGGGGAGGCAGAGCTCAGGTGGTGATGCAGCCTGTAGGGAGCAGCTGTGAATACAGATGGACCCTCCACTCACCTCCTGCTGTGTGCCACCTCCCCCCCTCCCCGAACGTAAGTTTCATGGAAGATAATTTTTCCATGCATTGGGGAAGTGGGCAGCGGCAGAGCTCTGCAGCTTGGTCCCTAACAGGCCACCGACTGGTAGTGGGTTCCTGTGGCTTTATGCTATCTTGATTTTGTGTTATTCTTAGGAAAGTTTTCATTTATTCAAAATTATATTTTTATTATACTTAGATGTTTAATATATCTGGAATTTATTTTTGTCAGTATCATAAAGTTAGAATTTAACCATTTTCCTTCAAAATGGAGAACCAGTTGTTTCAACACTTTTGATTGACCAAGAATCAGCAAACTATGGCCAGTAAGCTATGTTTATTATTTGTTAATAAAGTTTTATTAGAACTTTATTAGAACACAGCCATGCCATTCAATTAGTCATTGTCAATGACTACTTTCATTTTACACCAACAGAGTTGAGTAGTTGCAAGAAAAACTGTATGGCCCACAAAACCTAAAATACTTACCATCTGGTCATTTAAGAAAAAATTTACTAGCCCCCCTGGATTAGACCATCCTTTTTTCATTGATCTGAGTTGCTACTTTAGTATATACTAAATATATTATACCTGTTTCTGAAATTCTATTTCTTTAGTCACTTAGTGTATTCTTCTCTTAGTATCACTCTTATAATTTTTTGTAGTTTTATACTATATTTTACTGACTTTCAAGATACAATTTGTTTAGTCAGATTTACTAGGGTATAATTTTTATATATATATAAAATTCACCTTTTTTATGTATACAGTTCTATGAATTTTGACAAATGTATACGGCAGTGTAACTGCAACGATCAAGATAGAGAACACTTGGGAGGCTGAGGCGAGGTGGATTGCTCAAGGTCAGGAGTTCGAAACCAGCCTGAGCAAGAGTGAGACCCCGTCTCTACTATAAATAGAAAGAAATTAATTGGCCAACTAATATATATATAGAAAAAATTAGCCGGGCATGGTGGCACATGCCTGTAGTCCCAGCCACTTGGGAGGCTGAGGTAGTAGGATCGCCTGAGTCCAGGAGTTTGAGCTTGCTGTGAGCTAGGCTGACGCCACGGCACTCACTCTAGCCTGGGAAACAAAGCGAGACTCTGTCAAAAAAAAAAAATTAAAAGAGAACACTTTTATCACTCTAAAAAGTTCCTTCATGTCCATATGTTAATCCTCCTCCTTACTGCCAAACCCTGGCAAGCCACTAATGTGTTTTCTGACCCTGTAGTTTTGTATTTTCCAGAATATCATATAAACAGAATAGTACACTAAGTAGCATTTAGAGTCTGGATTCTTTCACTTAGCATAATGTATCTGAGATTTAGCCATGTTCCTTTTCATTGCTGAGTAATAGTTCATTATATCCATTCACTGGTTGATGGACATTTGGGTTATATTCAGTTTTTGGCAATTATAAATAAAGCCAGTAGAAACATTTGCATACAGGATTTTGTCTAGACATACATATTTTCATTTTGGAGGGTAAGTACTGTGGGATGGGATTGTTGGGTCATATGGTATGGTAAATGTATAATTGTATATAAGAAACTGCCAAACTGTTTTCCAAAGTGGCTGTACCATTTCTCATTTCTATCAGCAATGTGTGAGAGTTGCAGGTGTTTTGCCTCTTCACCAGCACTTAGTATCATCAGTTTTGTTTTGTTTTTTAATTTTAGTGATTTTAGTGAGTTAGGCATTATAGTTTTAATTCCTAATTAATTCCTAGTACATATTTTTAATGACTTAATGATGTTGAGCATCTTTCCCTGTACTTACTTGCCATCTATATATCTTATTGGTAAAATGTCATTCCAAATCTTTTGTCCGTTTTTTAAAATTGGGTTGTTTTCTTATGATTGAGTCATAATTTTTTGTATGTTCTGGATACTAATCCTTTATCAGATAAGTGTTTTATAGATATTTTCTCCCAATCTATAGCTTATCTTTTCATTTCTTAACAGTGCTTTACAAAAGTAGAAACTTTTAGTTTTGATGACATTCACTTTATCAATTTTTGTTTTTATGTTTTATATTATTTTCTATTGCTACGTAAAAATTCACCACAATCTTGGTGGCTTCAAACAATATAAATTTATTTTCTCGTAGTTTCCATAGGTCTGTTGTCTCAGCTGGATCTCTGTTCAAGGTCTCACCAGGCTAAAATCAAGGTTCCAGGCAGGCTGTGTTGCTTTCTGAAGCTCAGTATCCTCTTCCAAGCTCGTGTGGTGTTTGGCCAAATTTAATTCCTTGTAATTGTAGGATGTAGGTCCCTGCTTTCTTGGGAGGGCTATTCTCAGCTCCTGGAGGCCACCCACCATTTCCTGCCACATAGCTGCTGCTTCAAGGACTGTAGGAGAACATCCGCTGCGACTTTGAATCTCTCCTACTTCTCTTGTCTCTGACCTCTAAACCCCCATTTAAAAGGGCTCACCACGTTAGGTCAGGCCCATCCACACTCAGGGGGAAGGGTCATTCAGGGAATGCACACTAGGAAGAAGGAAACTTGGGGGGCCAGCTTATTATTCTGCCACGTGGTTTGTACTCTCTGTATCTTATCTAAGAAATTAGTGCTCACCCTAAAGTTGCGAGAATCTTCCCCTGTTCTCTTGTAGAAGTTTAATAGTTTTAGATTTTCCATTTACATCTATGGTCCATTGAACTGTCCATTCATATGTATATATGCATGGATGCATTTATTCATTGTATTGAGATATAATTCACATGTCATGAAATTCATCTTTAATATACACAATCAGATTTCTTGTGATTGTATTTTTTGTATGTACATGTATCTTTTAATGGCTACAGAACCTGTAGTGATATTCCCTGTTTCATTCCTGTTATAGGTATGTATGTCTTCTATCATTTTATCTATCTTTGTCAGTCTTTCTAGAGATTTATCTATTTTACTGATTTTGTTGTTGGAAAAACAGCTTTGTGTCATTGATTTTTCTCTATTGTTTTCTTTTCACTGTTATTGATTTTTGCTCTTATCTTTGTTTCTTCTGCATGTTTGGGGTGTATTTGCTCTTTGTTTTGAGACAGTTTCCCTCTGTTGCCTGTAGCGTATGGCATTATACTCACTACAACCTCAGACTCCTGGGTTCAAGTGATCCTCCCACCTCAGCCTCCCAAACTGCTAGGATTATAGGCTGAGCTACCTAGCACCTGGCCTTTTTCTAGTTTCTTGAGATAGGAAATTAGATTACTGATTTGAGTACACCTGTAATCCAGCACTTTGAGAGGCCAAGGTGGGACGATTGCTTGAGGCCAGGAGTTCCAGACCAGTCTAAGACCAAGTCTTTACAAAACAAAATTTAGCCAGGCAGCCAGGTGTGGTGGTACAGGCCTGGCCTGGCTACTGAGGGTGAGGGGGTGGCAGGGAGGGGGCTGAGGCAGGAGGATCTCTGGAGCCTAGGAGTTTGAGGTTGCAGTGAGCTATGATTGCACCACTGCACTCCAGCCTGAGAGACAGAGCGAGACCCTGTCTCACAAAAAAAATTAAAAAATTCCTGATTTGAGATCTTTATTTTCTAATGCAAACTTAATATATAAATTTCCCTCTCAGTGTTGCTTTAGAATTCCATATATCTTTAGTGTCTCATATGTTTTGATATGTTATACTTTCATCATCATTCAGGTTTTAAATTTCTCTTGAGATTTACTCTTTGACCCACAAATTATTCAGAAGTGGTTCTTCAGTTTCTAAGTGTTTGGACATTTTCCTGTTACTTTTCTATTGTCGATTTATAGTTTGACTTCAGTATGATTAGAGAACGTGCTCCATTATTTCAATCTTGTTGATTTGCTGAGGTTTATGTTATGGCTTAGGATATGATCTTTCTTAGTGAATATTCAATGGACACTTGAAAAAAATGTTTATTCTGCAGTTGTTGGATAAAGTGTTCTCTTAATACATATGTCAATTAGACTGTATAGATTGAATGTGTTATTAACTTCTAAATCCTTGCTGATTTTCTATTACTTCTACCCATTGCTGAGAGTAGGATACTAATGTCTCTGAGTTTATACTGAGACATTGTGTTTTGGCTGTGTCTGTTTCTTATTCTATCTCTATGAGTTTCTGTTTCTTATATTTTGAGGCTCAAGTATTGATTCATAAACATTTAGAATTGTCATGTCTTCCTTGTTGATTGATCCTTTAATCATTATGTAATGTCCTGTTTTGTCTCTAGTTACTTTGTTTGCTCTGAAGTCTACTCATCTGATATTAATAATTAGCCATTTTAGTTTTTTAAAAAAATTAATGTTTGCATGGTATATCATTATTCAGCCTTTTATTTTCAGCCTACCTCTGTCTTTGAAGTAAGGTTCTTAGAGACAGCATATTGTTGGATCTTTTATTCTTTTTTGTTAACTCTGCCAGTCTGTTAATTGGTATAGTTAGTCGATTGTTATTAAAGGTAACTGTTGATATGTTAGGGCTTAAGTCTGCCACTTTACTATTTATTTTGTGTTTGTTTCCTCTGTTTCCATTTTGATTTATGGTGTTTGAGTATATTACTTTGTATGGTTTTCTTAGATGTTGCTGTAGGTATTAGTACAATATATGTACATAATTTACCTCAGTCTGATGATATCAGTGTTTTACCTATTTGCATGAAGTGTAGAGATTTTATTTCCATTTAGATCCCTTTGCCTTCTTCACTTTTTAAATATAATGTCTTACTTATGTACTTACTCCATGTAAAGCTTTTGGTAGAACTGAAAGTCCATATGTTTGTCTTTTATTGTCAACCTTGCTGAATTATTAGTTTTAATAGTTCTTCCTTAGATTGTCTAGAATTGCTACATATAATCTGTCTTCCACAAAAGTGATATTTTCATCTCTCCTTTTTTTATATCTGTACCTTTATTTATTTATGTACATATTTGTGAATGAATGAGACAGGATCTCACTCTGTTGCCTGGGCTACAGTGCCGTGACATATCGTCATAGCTCACTGCAACCTCAAACTCTAGGGCTCAAGGGATCCTCCTGCCTCAGGCTCCCAAGTAGCTGGGACTACAGGTGAATGCCTGGCTACTTTTTCTGTTTTTTGTAGAGATGGGGGTCTTGTTTTATTGCTCAGGCTGGTCTTGAACTCTGAGCTCAAGTGATACTCTAGCCTCAGCCTCCCAAAGTGCTATGATTATAGGCATGAGCCACCATACTTGGCCCATACCTTTTATTTTTATCTCACTGCAAGGAAGAAAATTGAGTCTAGTTTTCTATTTTTCAATGTCAGTAATAAATATATATCTTTTCACTTTGTATAAAATGAGATATTTACTTTTACTTTTCTCCTCTGTAAGTTTTTATGATATACTCTGATGTTTTAAGTGTTCATTTTTATCTGACCATCACTTTCATTTTTTTATATGATATATCTTTAGCTACCTCTCTGACTTCATCTCCTGCTGTCCCCCTCACTCCATCGACTCTAGCCTTAGTGACCTTTTTGCTTTTCCTTCAAGATACCAGGTATGCTCTCTCAGGCCTTTGCATTTGTTACTCCCTCTGCCTGAAATGCTTTTGCCCTCCCCACCAAGATAGTCATGTGGTTTGTTGTCATTTTCTAAAAGGTCTTTATTCAAATGGTACCTTCTGAATAAGATCTTCCCTGAGCAACCCATAAAGTTATAATCCTTCCCCCCCATCAAACCCCTATTCTCTTCCCTGTTTGATTTTCTTTTCACAGCTCTTACAATTATTTAACATATTATTTTATCTATCAACTAGTTTAGTCTATTTCTCTTTATTAGGATATAAGTTCCATGGAGGCAGGACTCTTTCTCTATTTTGCTCACTTGTTTTATTTCCATTGCCCAGAACAGAGCCTGGCACATATCTCAATAAGTATTCATTTAAATAATTAATTGTTATGTATTTAGCATTGTCCTTCCTCAAATTGGGACCATTGGACCAAAGTGATGAATGTTTTTATAGTTCTTTTTACCTTTTGTCATATAACTTTTTATTTACTTCTTATTTATTTGTACCTGTTAATACTTGTCATATGATATAAAACTCAAATGGTATAAAAGGGTTTGTAATCAAAAGTATTCCTTCCACTCTCATGCTCAAGTACCCCGCTCCTCTGCTCAGAAACTGGCTTTGTCAGTTTCTTGACTCTTCTTTCAGACATGCCCATATGGCTTTCTGAGAAACTGATACCAAGTTATGAGATAGGGCAAATTGTTTTACAATTATATCTTCCAGAACAGTTCCTATTTCCTTTTCTATGTATTGTTCAACCCTCCTCAATAGCTCGCATCAACCATTTTTTAGTGAATGTTGCTATCATGCTAGCTGCTCAGGGAGTGATATAATGAAATATTATTTGTCTATGCCCATTTTGAAGTGCAAAATCTAGGTGGGATGAGAAAATACATTTATAGAGTAACGGAGGCTTTAAAAATACCAAGATGAAGCTTGGCATGGTGGCACATGCCCATAATCCCAGCATTTTGGGAGGCTGAGTCAGGCAGATCACTCAAGATCAGGAGTTCAAAACCAGCTTGAGCAAGAGTGAGACCCCGTCTCTACTAAAAATACAAACAAATTAATTGGCCAACCAAATATATATAGAAAAAATTAGCTCGGCATAGTGGCACATGCCTGTAGTCCCAGCTACTTGGGAGACCGAGGCATAAGAATCGCTTGAGCCCAGGAGTTTGAGGTTGCCGTGAGCTAGGCTGATGCCACGGCACTCTAGCCCGGCCAACAGAGTGAAACTCTTTCTCAAAAAAACTAAAAATAAAAAAAATAAAACTAGCCTGAGCAAGAACAAGACCCTGTCTCTACTAAAAAATAGAAAAATTAGCTGGGCATCATGGTACGTGCCTATAGTCCCAGCTACTTGGGAGGCCGAGGCAGGAGGATCACTTGAGCCCAGGAGTTTGAGGTTGCAGTGAACTACACAGACTCCACTCTACTCAATCCAGGGCGACACAGTGAGACTCTGTCTCAAAAAAAAAAAATACATACATACGTGTGTGTGTGTGCGCGCGCGCGCGCGCGCCATGGGATTTGCAAAGATGAATAACAAAGCCCTTGTCTTATAGAGGAGAGACTTTACGTATTTATAACAAAGTCAGTGAGAGCAAGTACTATAAAGAGATCATTTTCATTGAGAGTTCAGAGAGAGATCACAGGCAGTTGGAGAAACAAAACTTTTATAGGGAAAGTCATGTTCAAGATGGAGCTTAAAAGATAGAATTTTTAACAGGCATAAAATAGTAACATGGTGGAAGACTGTCTGGTACAAGGGCTGGCAAACTACTATTTGTAAGCTAGTCACTTATTTTCATGAATAAAGTTTTGGGGGACACAGCCAGGCCCATTCATTTATTGTCTGTGGCTGCTTTCATGTTATGTGACAGAAGTGAGAAACTGAGACAGACCCTATGGCCTGCAAAGCCTAAATATTTGCTATCTGGTTTTTTACAGAAAGTTTGCTGATCTCTGCAAGTAGATAGGAAAACATTATTGATAACTATCAAACAAATGAAAATGAGATATTTATTGTAGTTGGACGGTGTTGGTAATAGAAAGGTGGATGATTAAAAAGCAGATTATCCTTGAAGGGATGCTATAGGGAGACCATTATAATAGAAGGTTAGGAACATTCCAGACTGGACAGTAGTAGTTCAATAAGGCACAGAGGTAGCTTACTCTTAATCATGCTTTTCTAATCTTTCTCTTTCTAGCCAAGAAGGATCAGGAAGGTGGAGAAGAAAAGAAATCTGTGCAAAAGAAGAAAGTAAAAGAGTTAAAAGTGTTGGATTCAAAGACAGCTCAGAATCTCTGTAAGTAACTATGATCCCAGCTATTTGAAATGTGAAGGGGTTCTTTTAAGAACTTAATTCTCTTGAATCTAGGGTCCGTTAATATGAAACTTCCATTTGTTGAATTCCTACTATATGCCAGGCTTTGCATAGTCTATTTCCAGTATCTCATTTAATCCCCTCAATATCCCTGGCAAGATTGTTAAATATCCAGTTTTATGTCAAGGAAACAGGCTAAGACTTTCAGGAATTTGCCTAGTCATATAGCTAGTAAGAGACAGGTCTGAGATTTGAGCCTCAGACTTTCTTATTTCAAAGTCCTTACTATTTCTATTGCATCCATAGAAAATCTACCACAGGCCGGGTGCAGTGGCTCACGCCTGTAATCCTAGCACTCTGGATTACCAAAAAGCAAAAGAAAAAAACCCAGCTGGGCGTTGTGGCGTGTGCTTGTAGTCCCAGCTACCCCGGAGGCTGAGGCAGAAGGATCACTTAGCCCAGGAGTTGGAGGTTGCAGTGAGCTACAGTGATGCCACTGCACTCTATCCAGGGCAGCAGAGTGAGACTTTGTCTCAATGAAAACAAACAAGGAAACCGAGCACCGCTTCTCACAACCCTCCGTCCTTTCATATTAAAAAATAAAGATTGAGGAAAAAAAGGATAAAAGAAAATCTACCACAGATGTTCTTTTTCGTTTGTTTTTGTTTTTTGGGGGGTTTTTTTGAGACAGAGTCTCACTCTGTTGTCCCCAGCTAGAGTGCCGTGTGTGTAACCTCAAACTTCTAGGCTGAAGCAATCCTCTTGCCTCAGCCTCCCAAGTAGCTGGGACTACAGGCAATACACCACCACATCTGGCTAATTTTTACTATTTTTTAGTAGAGACGGGGTCTCACTCTTGCTCAGGCTGGTCTCGAACTCCTGAGCTCAAGCGATCCTTCCCCTTTAGCCTCCCAGAGTGCTTGGATTACAGGCGTGAGCCACCACGCCCAGCCTCTACCATAAATGTTTTAGCCACTGTGCATTTTCTTCTTTATCACTTTCTGATAAGTAATGCAGACACTGGCTTGGCTTTAGTTAAATCTAAAATTACTTTCTGATTTAAGTAAATTAGGTAAATCTTGTACTTCTCAGAGTAGGATCAGTAACTCCAGAGAGTTCTATTCTGAACTTGCTATCTATTCTTAACTCTGATTGATGGCAAAATTTCAAATCAGAAATTCTTTTGCAAAGTTGATGGAGGTAGTACTTATTTGATGATCAGATGAATGTTAATTTTTTTATTTGTTATTTATTTCAACTGTTGATCTACCTACTTTATGCTGAGTAATACAGATTTAAATATTTCTTCAACAAATATTGGAGGGTCTGTTATGTGATGGGCTCTATCAGGCACATACTAGTCATGTAAGGGTATATATGCCATAAAATCTACTCACAATCTTTTCTTTTTCCTATTTTTATTTATTTAATTTTTTAGAGACAGGGTCTCGCTCTGTTGCCTAGGCTGGAGTGCAGTGGTGCAGTCATAGCTCATGCAACCTCGAACTCCTGGGCTCAAATGATCCTCCTGCCTCAGCCTACCAAGTAGCTGGGACTACAGGCACACACTACCACACCCAGCTAATTTTTCTTATTTTTTGTAGATATAGATCTCACCAGGCTGATCTCGAACTCCTGGTCTCAAGCTATCCTCCCAAAGTGCTGGGATTGCAGGCATGAGCCACCATGCCTAGCCACACAATCCTGTGATGCAGTTATTGTCCTCACTGTTCACATGACAAAACTAAAGTTCAAATGTCGTGACTTGCCCAACGTCACACAACTAATAAATAACATATACCTATAAGTAAAGTCAGACGGATACAACAAGAGCAGTAAGCCTTTGCATTTACATTATTTTTTTTTATTTTATTTTTTAAAATATGGAACGCTTCACAAATTTGCATGTCATCCTTGTGCAGGGGCTATACTCATCTCTGTATTGCTCTAATTTTAGTATTTGTGCTGCTGAAGCAAGCACATTCTTGACTATAAAATCTTAAATTATTTTCAACAAATATTACTAAGTAGTATCTGTGGTGAAATCCTTTTATGAGACTAAGCAGTGTAAGTCAGTTCCTCTTTCCAAGAGTTATCTCTAGGAACATAAAACATGAGTAATTGTTATTTTAGAAGATGATACAAGAAAGACCATGGTGTAGTACATTATTTCTAGTGCAGTGATATTGATATGGAAAACAGAATTGAGAATAATTTGGGGCAGGATGGTGTGGGTCTGGAAGATGGAATTTGGTGATTAAACAATGATTAAAACTATGTGCTAAGGATACAAAGCTGTGTAAGACATAGTCCCTGTCCTTATGAGCCACGTGTCTGGTAGAGACAGAAAGGCAAATAATATAGCACAGATCGATAAGTGCTGTGATGGAGTATGCTGGAATGTTTCTGAGAGCACTGGGAAAGGGGCATCTAAATCAAGTGGGAGGAGTACTGGAGGGGGCAAATCCCAAAGGACGTTCTGCAGGCAGGACTGCTGAAACTGAGTTGGAACAACCATAAGGAGGAATTAAGTGACGGGTGAGGACTGGCTTGTTCCAGGAGAGGGATCAGCATGTATGAAGGTACAGAGGCATGAGATGACATTGCGCAGTTCCGGAACAATGAACTGAGTACAGCTGAGTACAGCTGTGGAAGTTACTGTGAAGAGATTTTAATCAGGAAAGTGAGTGAGATGACCCTAGGTAACTTTTAAGAAGGCTGCTTTGGCAGTGACTCTGAAGCTGGATTGCCAAGGTTGGGGAAGACTGTGGGCAGAGAGATGCGAGTTACATTATTGCTGTAGACTGAGTGAGAAGTTGTCAGGGCCTGTAACTAAGGTAGTGAGAATGAAAAGGAAGGCAGAAGATGTTCAGAAGGTAGAATTAATGGAATGGAATGATCAGCTGAGGGGATAAAGGAGAAGATGTTTCTTGGGTTTAGGTTACTCCATGGAAAGTGGTGCCATTTACTGAAATAGGAAAATGCAGTAAGAACAGGTTCTCTCTCTTTTGGAGGAGGTAGAGGTCGCTCTTTTAGTGGATGTGAGTGAGAGGTGGCAGTGGTATCTTACCTAGAGTGTATATACTCTAAATGTTGCTGTCTTTTCAGTGGCTTTGTGGGAACAGAATAAATGAGAGTTATGGAAGTGAGAGAGAATAGAAGACAATATAAAGTGAAGGAAAGAAACAGTAATTACAAAGGAACATTGGGTCAGGAGGATTTTTTTTAAAGATAGGAGAAACTTGATTATATATGCTGAAGGAAAAGGTCCTTAGGCCACCTCTTCTATTGAAACTTGAGGAAGGGATGAGTACAGGGGGACGTATATCCATACACATGTACATGAGTACGTATATGAGTACATGCTGACAAGCTAACAAAAGTGTTGGACATAGGTTTCTTCTAGGTGCTTCCAAAATAATCTTTCCCCAAGCCTTTTCTTATCTGACTCTAGCTGAGAGCCCCCAGTGCTCAATTTTTAAGTAGCATAATAGAAAGCCAAGCAAGTGATTTGACCTTGACCAGTGGCTTCAATTTTCCTCAGTGAAGGGGAACAAAGTCTTCTTAGAACAGAATGGGGATATTTTGGAGGAGCTGTCAAGAGGGGTGGGAGAGAGCAGAATGGGGACACACAAAAGGGGATTGCTAAGCAACACTGAGGCCCCAGCTATCACTGGTGCTCCACAAATTCACAGACATGGATCTGCATGAGCCCAGGTATCAGAGTAGAGAACTGAGGTGGCTGGATTAACCAGGGGCTGGAAGGAGCAGGAAGCAAGAGAGGAGCTAGCTGTAGCAGTAGGAGTAACAGGAATAATAGTAGAGAGCAAGTGATAGGGTCAAGGTGAAAAAGAGAAGGCAGAGTGGAACTGACACATTCAGAGAAAACAGAATGGTCAGGAGACTGGAGAGAGGCCCTGATAAGGTTGAAGAGTCAGGTTGGAGGTTGAAGAGTCAGGTTGGAGGTTGGAAAGTGCCAGAGCTGAAAGGATAGGATGTGTGTTTGTTAGGGAGCAGGATATGGCAGTTTAAGGTCAAGCTTTGAGGATCAAGTCCTAGGAGTGGGGAACTAAAATAGAGTGGGGTAAAAGTCTGTGAGGTGTACAGACAGAGGACATCAAAGACTTCCTGTGTGAGCAAAGGCGAAGTGTCCCAGTGCTTGTGGAATGTGGTACATGGAACAGTGTGGCTGGTGTGTGATATAAGCATGGGGATTAATGAAAGAGAAAGCTGGGAGGTGGGAACCTTTCATACTGGACTCAGGAACTTGGATTTTAACTATAGAGGCAGAGAATTTCTAAGAGTGATTCAACCCTCTAAGGAAGATTATCCAGCATGAGTTTGTAGGGTGGGTTGGAAGGGGGAAGAGACTGAGAACATGTCTCTATGTCTCATTTTTCTGGCAGCAATCTTTCTGGGTTCCTTCCGCATGCCCTATCAAGAGATTAAGAATGTCATCCTGGAGGTGAATGAGGCTGTCCTGACCGAGTCTATGATCCAGGTAAGGAGTAAGGTGGCTCATTCCGCTGGAGCTGGCTCTTCTGCACGGCTGTGCACGAGCCTCATCTCCTCTCTGTGAAGGTGAAGAGGAGCTTCCTCTAGCATTATTCACTTATGAATGCTGGCTTTGCAGAAGCTGCCATTTCTCTGGTGGTCAGGTTATTTCTGGTATAATTTTCAAAACTCCTGCCATCTCACTAGCTGCCTCTCCTCCCTCCCGCACCCCCCCTCCCCCCGTTTCCTTCTCAGCGGTCCTTGGGCAGAGGATGGGACTGATGAGAGGGTAAAAGTTGTTTAAGCTCGAGCTGTCAGCTCATCCCACTCAAACTGAGACTTCTCTTCTCTTTCAGAACCTCATTAAGCAGATGCCCGAGCCAGAGCAGTTAAAGATGCTTTCTGAACTGAAGGACGAATACGATGATCTGGCTGAGTCGGAGCAGTTCGGCGTGGTGGTGAGTGAGGCCTATGGCCATAGGCTCTTCCCTGCCTCCTGTGCTCCTCTCCCCTCTGGAGAGCAGCGTGGGCACTTGTTCCTCACCTCTTACCTATTGTGCACCTCTCTCTCTCCTCCCTCCCTACTCAGGAGCTCTGATCCTCCCACAGGAGGTTCAAGCCTGTATCTTTCTCTTCCTTCTCTCTCTGTGGGCTGAAATGGAATTGCTTGTCTTCTCCACCAGATGGGAACGGTGCCCCGCCTGCGGCCTCGCCTCAATGCCATCCTCTTCAAGCTACAGTTCAGCGAGCAAGTGGAGAATATCAAGCCAGAGATTGTGTCTGTCACTGCCGCATGTGAGGAGCTGCGCAAGAGTGAGAGCTTTGCCAGCCTCTTGGAGATTACCTTGCTTGTGGGAAACTACATGAATGCTGGCTCCAGGAATGCTGGGGCTTTTGGCTTCAATATCAGCTTCCTCTGCAAGGTGAGCCGAGGGGTTCGAGCAGGACCACGTAAGGGAAGGCAGTGGCCTCTCTGAGCCCAGCGTTGGCCTGAGGCCATCTTGGGCACGTCAGGACTAATAATTTCTCCTCTTACCCTAAGCTTCGAGACACTAAGTCCACAGATCAGAAGATGACGTTGTTGCACTTCCTGGCTGAGTTGTGTGAGAATGACTATCCTGATGTCCTCAAGTTTCCAGATGAGCTTACCCACGTGGAGAAAGCCAGCCGAGGTGGGACAGGTTGGGGTGAAGCTAGAAAGTGGTTCTGCGCTCCAAAAGTCTCTGCATGGGGAGGGAAATGAGTAAGATACCATTTAGATTTTAGGTCATTTTCTGTTCAGATTAAGTGGGAATGGGAGAGAGCTTAGGCGTGGTGTCTAAGCCACAAGGGAGGGGTATACAGCTGGAGAGAGGTTTTCATGTTTAGAAAGGGAAGCACTTTTTCCCTTCTTAGGGAAACACCAAAAAAAAAAAAAAAAAAAAAAAACAACCACGGAAAGAAAGGCAGGTGTTTTTGGTTTAGGTCAACCGTTTTTGTTATTCAGAAAACATAGACTGGATTAACAAAAATGAGGCCTCACTGTCATGGAACTAGACAAAGAAAAAGCATTCAGTAGAAATAGGAACAGATTTCTGCCCTGCCTCTTTTTTTTTTTTTTTTTTTTTTTTGAGACAGAGTCTCACTTTATTGCCCAGGCTAGAGTGAGTGCCGTGGCGTCAGCCTAGCTCACAGCAACCTCAAACTCCTGGGCTCAAGCAATCCTGCTGCCTCAGCCTCCCAAGTAGCTGGGACTACAGGCATGCGCCATCATGCCCGGCTAATTTTTTTTCTATATATATTAGTTGGCCAATTAATTTCTTTCTATTTATAGTAGAGATGGGGTCTCGCTCTTGCTCAGGCTGGTCTCGAACTCCTGAGCTGAAACGATCCGCCCACCTCAGCCTCCCAGAGAGCTAGGATTACAGGCGTGAGCCACCGCGCCTGGCCTGCCCTGCCTCTTTCTTTCTCCTCCCAGACCCTGCTCTCTAAAATAAATGAGACTGAGATCTCAGGGGATTTCATAGATTCCTGTTAAATTAAATGAAGCCTCTCTTCTGTACTGTACGCCTTGTGGAGGCTGGAGGTTCAGTTATCAAATAATTGATAGTTTCACTGGAAAGATGAAAACTTAAATGCATGAAATGACTAAAGTTATTACATAAAAGAACTAAAATAATTAATTACCAGAATGTGTGTGTAGACTGGAGCTGTGTGGTTTGAAGAGTGAAGCTAAGGGGTCTTGAGGCTGGAATTAGTAGTAGTAGTAAGCTCTTACCGTCTATTTTTGTGTTTCCTTTAGTTTCTGCTGAAAACTTGCAGAAGAACCTAGATCAGATGAAGAAACAAATTTCTGATGTGGAACGTGATGTTCAGAATTTCCCAGCTGCCACAGATGAAAAAGACAAATTCGTTGAAAAAATGACTATATCCTCTCTTGAAACGAGGCAGTTTCTCCCTAGGAAGGGAAAGAAAACTTTCAGTGCAGAGGTAGACGACAGGATAGGTACGGCAGTATACACTGTTTCCCTCTTATTTTTTTTTTTTTTTGTTTTGTTTCCCTCTTAGAAAGAATTTTTTTCATTAAATACATAGTCCTTGAAAACATTCTCATTGTTTGGCAGTGGGAACAAACCACACAGATAAACTACAAGTCCCCGATTCCCCTGCCCTGTGTGCCCCATCCTCACCAAACACACACACACACACACACACACACACACACACACGCTCGAGTGCTTCACACTCCCCTCCCTCCCTTTCTCAGAGGTAACCCTGCCGCTGCGCTTCTTTCTCATTCACACCTCTTAACTCTATTTTATACAAAAACTGCATTGTATTGCTTTTTGCACATAATATGTCTTAGCCATGTTTCCTTATTAGTGTATGCAGAACAGCCTCTTTTTAAATTGCCAAATTCTATTTTATAGGTGTACCGTAGCTTTTGGTTTACTCTTCCCCTATTTAGGATGTCTAGATTGCTTTTGGTCTTTGCAGTTATAAGCAGTTCTGTGTTGAACATCCCTGTGTGTGCCAGTAACACATCTCTGAGTAATTTTCCGGGCTAGAGAAGTGAGTCTGCTTCTTGGTGTTGGTCCTTTACTCCTTGGCCGCACAGCTTCGTGAAGGACGCACAGGAGCAGTATAACAAGCTGCGGATGATGCATTCCAACATGGAGACCCTCTACAAGGATCTGGGGGATTACTTCCTCTTTGACCCCAAGAAGTTGTCTGTGGAAGAATTCTTCATGGACCTGCACAACTTTAGGAATATGTTTTTGGTGAGTGAGGGATACCCACCTACTGAATCCTGGGGACGCTGCTCACTTTGCACAGGCTCCATGTTGGCTGGTGGCAGGTGTACACATGTCTTCTTCTCCACCCCCTGCCCCACAGCAAGCGGTCAAGGAGAACCAGAAGCGGCGGGAGACAGAAGAAAAGATGCGTCGAGCAAAACTAGCCAAGGAGAAGGCCGAGAAGGAGCGGCTAGAGAAACAGCAGAAGAGAGAGCAACTCATAGACATGAATGCAGGTGAGGAGTGAAGAGGGCTGAGGAACTGAGACTGGAGCTTTTGGAAAGCTTCTTTGTCTGGAACGTAGAGGCCAGAGAGAACAGCTCGTGTCTGAGCTCAGCTTCTGGCGCATGATGTTGGCAGCCCTCTACCTCCAAGGTCCTGATGCTGGACTTTAACCCCAATTCAGTTCCATGCACATTCCAATTTTCCATGCTAAAATCTTTCTCTCACTTTTGCTGGTTCTTGCATTATGTCTTATCTCCCCAGTGATTTTAGTATCACTGTAACGTACTCTTTCCTTCTACCTATCCAGAGGTTCCTCTGGCCTGTTCTCATTTCCTCCACCAAATTTTTTGTGTGTTCTCCCCAAAATGTTTTCCTGGCCCTCCTCCCATCTTTTGTTGGTGGCTCATCTTCCCTTGCTGCGTATTTCACTAAGTACTGTGTCCCTAGTACCTTAGCACAATTGTGCATACTATTAGATTGCAAATGGATTGAACTTCTGGAAGGGGGTCAAGAGCTGGCCACCCTCTTCTTTTTTCAGCAGAATCTCTTTCACTGCCAGAAGCCTGTCTTTGTTGAAACATATGGTCTCAATTACTGGCCCTCTGTTTCCTGTCTCTGCTGCTTTCCTGCTGCTGATTCCCTGCCCTTCCACCCCCACTGCTCTCTCTGTGGGCAGCAGAAATACAGCGTACATGGCTTCCACAGCCCTGAACTGATGCCACCCTTCTCTGAACCTGAGGGCCACAAGCCTTCTGCAAGCAAAGGGGTTTTGAAGGCTGCCGGGTCTGTTAAGAACCAGCACTTTGCAGAGCACAAGCAGGAAGGGCTGCTGAAACAACAACACATCTTGTTCCCAGGGACTTTTCTTGATACTCGTCTGTAAAACAGATCGCTTGCCCTTACCTCAGTTGTAAGCCACAACTCTTGTTCCAGGAATACTATTAAAGCCCACACCTAGTGTCCATCACCTTCCTGGGGGCCCTCCGTGGTTTGTCTTCAGGTATTGGCTAGGATGCAGTCGGGGAAGGTGGAGTCCTGCCGCATTGCGGGATGAGGGCTGCACCCCGTCGACAGGTGGCGTAGTGGACCTTGCCCTGTCCCCAGTACCCTGGTCAAGGGAACGAGGTTGCAATGTAGGTCAGATGCACTGGTAATGTTCAACCCGTAGGTGGCGCTGGGAGCAGTGAGCCCCCACCCTGGCTCTGACAGCCAACCCGCTCCATGGGATTTCACAGTTTCAGATTTCACTATCCTGAGCTGTTGCCATGGAAACTGAGCCAGGCTGGAACTAGGATTCTACATTAACTCTTTGTATTCCAGCCAGGCTGCTTCTCGCAGAAAGAGCCAGCTTTAGGCAGACACAGCCACTGGAGGCAGTACCGAAGGGATGAAATGCACTCTTGATCAGTGCTCTTTCCTCAGCCCTGGTCTGAAACCTGAACCACGCTAGCCATGAGAAGTTTATGTGTAAATCATCATGAAACACTTTGGGATAAAGAGGGAGTGATACAGTTGCTTATTAATTTCACAGTTGCAGCCTCTCCTGATCTTGGAGTTGGGCCGTTCTGCAATTCCGTGTGCTAGTCCTCCTGACTGGGACACGGAGGATGGCACCATAGGAAAATATCCAAGGTTTGCCCTGGATGGTGGGCAGTGAAATCTTTTGTTTTGACCATTTTTAAACAGATACAAGTAAACATGGACCTGTGAGGTTTAAGATGGAGCACCCTTTGTCTGTTCTTAGTCGCCAGCCACTGTGGGAGGGGTAGCCAAGCAATAGCTGTGCATTTTTTGTGGAGCCTGACACTTGCCATGCTGCTCAGGCTGAAGAGTTTACGTCTCCATCTTTGTTCTTCATGACAGAGGGCGATGAGACAGGTGTGATGGACAGTCTCCTAGAAGCCCTGCAGTCGGGGGCAGCGTTCCGGCGGAAGAGAGGGCCGAGGCAGGGTAAGTAAGAGATGTATGGAGCTCAGCCTGGTATCGAAGGGGGCGGGGCCTCCCAGCTGCTGGTCCTGCTGGTCTTGGGCTAGAGACCAGATAATGATGCTCTAAAGGTTTAGAAACTTCTCCACAATAGTCCTTGCCTCTAGGGTGGATTATGTGGTCCTTTTCCTCTCGTGTTAGAAAGTACTGACTTAGAAAGCTAGGGTTTGAGGGACTAACACCAAATCAGTTATATTTGATTATTCTTGCATTTCTTTCCTCTCTTGAAGGAGAAATTTGGAAAAAGGGAACCATGCTGCTGGCCACAGGGACTTGACTGGGTGTGTTTGTGAATAAAATCAATCTAAACACAAAACTATACATTAGGTATAGATTGAAATACAAAGAAAAAAACAAGAGTCCTTACTCTCAACTTCACAAGCAGAGGACATATATAGATAAAACTAATAAAAGAAAGTATAAAACTCTCTAGAGAGCAGGTTAGGCATCTGGTCCCCCAGATGTAAGACTGCAGAGCGTCTCAGCTGAAGGATTGTGCCACATCTAAAACTACCTTGTCCTTAGGGACAGTGAGCTGCCCTTGCCTTTTCCCATTCACTCCCCTTGCAGCCTCCTTTCCCAACCTTCAGAAGATTTAAGAGGATTACATTGAGCCAGAGCCCCTAAAAAGAATTATGGAGGTAGAGGACAGATGATCCAGGCATTAGTAGAGAGAAGGATTAATGGTTAAGTTTCCCTCGAGGGCAGCACACAGTGGCGAGAGACTAGTCCGCAGGAGGGTTGCAGCCGAGGCTACCTCTCACGTGGAGTTGACCCACACCACTGTGTTGCAGGAAGAAGGTCCTTTGCAGCCAGGAGTGATGGTTTCTTTCCTAGGTGGAAGGGTGAGAGTTACAGAAAAGGCCTCATTAAAGGTTTCTACGTCAGAGGGATTAAAGCCATGTTCCCTATTTCCTGGCTGCTGTACTCTGTAGGCCCATTTGATATGAGCTTTACTTTGTTTTTTTTGAGACAGAGTCTTGCTTTGTTGCCCAGGCAGGCTAGAGTACAGTGGCATCATCCTAGCTCACTGTAAGCTCAAACTCCTGGACTTAAGTGATCCTTTTGCCACAGCCTCCCCAGTACCTGGGACTATGGGCACGCACCTCTACGCCCAGCTAATTTTTCTATTTTTAGTAGAGACAGGGGTCTCGCTCTTGCTCAGGCTGGTCTCGAACTCTTGGCTTCGAGATCCTCCCACCTCAGCTCCCAGAGTGCTAGGATTACAGGTGCAAGCCACCATGCCCGGCCTGAGCTTTTGAGGTTATTGTAAAGAGGAGTTGTATGGCTTGTTTTGGCCAGCACTTAGTTATTAATACAGTGGTATCTGTAGGGCCTATAGTACCTGTCTCGGCCTGGAAAGGGGACCTTAGGAGGCAAGGATATAGAGCATGCTAGCCCACGGAAACTCAGTGTCCTGACCCAAATGCTGTAGATCATTATGAGTTTTACCTGTCTTGGCTGGCTGCCTAGTTTTACCCATACTCTGAATACCCAGAGGGATATTCTCTTCTGAGGGCTCTTCTGTATGATTTTAGAACCTTCTCTAAACCATCGAATCCCTAGTCACAACTCTTATCCATTTTCTGGTATCCTCTGAGTATAGGCTCTCTAAAGGGGAGGAGAAGTAGGCATGAAGGGTCTGGAACTCTCTGGGATACAGCATTTAGTGTTAATATTATAGATAGGTGTTTGGGTAGAGAGTACAGCTAATATTGCTGTATTACTTTTGTATTTAGACATTAGGTTTTTGTAACATTGTTTCCCACCTGCCATATAAGGTGATGTGGCCTCACATTAAGTATTTCTAGACTAAGGAAAGCACATCACATCTGTTTTCTTTGACCCCTTCAGCTAAGTGTGAACCTACATCAGACTTTGGTGGGGAATTCCCTATTAAGCCTCTTCCTGTGGAACTATACTAGAATTCCAGATGCTTCCTATACACAGGCTGTCAGACATCAGTGGCTTCCCTGGGCTGGGGTGACCTGGTTCTTTACTTCTTTCCAAGTAGGAAACCAGGACTCATAGGCAGAAGAAACAAGGATTTTGCTAGAACCTAACTGTAGGCAAAATACTGTCTCCCAGTGCAAGAGGGAATAGGAGGAGACTTATACTAGGAGATGATAAAGTGAAAAGTAGGTAAAATGAGAAGACATATTTTTTAAGTGGCTCCAGTCTGTAACCTTACGTTCCTGGGCTCTGAGTTTACTAAACACACCTGAATATATCTGGGAGACTCTCTCAGAGAAGCCATTTCTACTTATTCTGGTGAGCTCTTTAGACCTGGGTGCATTCACAGCATGTAAAGTGATGTGATGTGGCCTCACTGGAAACAGAGGGTAGGCATCGAAGTGAAGTGCAAAGAACACAGGACTAGGTAGGGATCAAAAGAGCCAAAGTCAAATCTAGCTCTGATGTCATCTGTGTTACTTTAGGCAACTCACTTAATGTTTTTAGGACTCAGTTTCCTCATGCATAAAATGAGAGTTGGACTAGAGTGATCTCCAGGGTCCCTTCCAGTTCTAATGTCTTTTTTTTTGTATGGTGATAACAGGATTAAGAGGAGAAGAGAGGAGAGAGGCTAGGCTTAGATAGCCCATCTCAAAATACA
>VSMD01074951.1:0-14219 GCA_008750895.1 Mirza zaza
CCCCACCTCCCCTGCGTCCCCACCTCTCCTGCGTCCCCACCTCCCCTGCGTCCCCACCTCGCCTCTGTCGCCACCTCACCCGAGTCCCCACCTCCCCAGTGTCCCCTCCTTGCCTGTGTCCCCACCTCGCCTCTGTCCCCGCCTCAGCTGTTTCCCAGCGACTGCTCTGTCCCCGCCTGGCCTGTGTCCCTGTGACTGCTGAGTCCCCACCACCTCGGTGTCCCCATTACCTGTGTGCCAACAAGTCGTGTGTCCTTCACTCAGATGCCTCTGCTATCCCTGAGGGGACAGGCCTTCAATTCTGGCCCAGGTTTCCTCTTGAGTGTCCTGGTCACTTTGCTCTCTGGCCTCCACCCCACCACCTGTCCGGTGGGGAGGACATTTTCCTCAACTGTCTCACAGGCTTCTGAGGGAACGACAGAAATGGAATTTGAAGTGGCACTTTGAAGGTGCCAAGTACTTTGCAAACAGCTGTCAGATGCTGTTTGCAGCTGAAACCATTGTCCCAGGCAAGTGCTGAGCAGGCGGGCCCTGCTGAGCCTCGGAGATCCCAGGAGGCCTCGGGCCAGCGTTGTGGCGTAGAGCAAAGCATTGCCTGTAAACTAGGGGTGGCCACCCCATCTGGAAGCTTGCCCTGCTCTGTTTCGCCTCCTAGGCTGGAGGGGAGGTTCCGGTCTCCACAAGGCATGAGGAAGGCAGCATGATTCAGGGGTGCCCTCGGCACGGAGAAACGAGACCTTGGCACGGGCCTGACCTTTGCCTCTGACAGGCGGGGGCAGCGCCCTGCCGCGTGTGGGCCTGTCGAGTCAAGTCGCCGGCTCTGCTCCCCCCGCCCAGGAAGCCCCAGCGCTGCGACTCTACCACTCTACGCCTCTGGTGTCCTCTTTCTGTCCTGGCTGGGGATGTGGTATTTCGTTTCTCTGGTCCTAAGATGAGTGGGAGGGAGAGCCTGGAAACTGAATCCCCTCTCTCTCCCCTAGGATATCAGAAGCACCCTAATAAGGTAAGCCATGCGCTTTCTCTCACACACACGCGGACCACGCCTGGTTATTCCCATATGAGCGTAACACTCTCACATTAAGGACGTGCGTTCACGTGTAAACGTGCTCACGTGCAGACACAGTGTCCCACACACGGCGTGCCGTGGGAGGCGGTGCACACGGTGGCGGGGCGCTCACCACACGTAGCTGCCGGGAGGGGCGTGGGGAGCAGCCAGGAGGGACTCTGTCCGTGGTGGGAACCGGCGACACCATTTCTGTGCCTCTAGGTGTGAAACCAGAAAGTGCCGGAAGCCAGCGGCTGTGTCCCTGGAGCTGGGCCAGAGGATTCGGGACCTCCCGAGGCAGGCCCTGCCGCTGCAGAGGGGCGTGAAGCTGTTTCTGGGTAAGAGACCCCCAGCCTATTTCCAAGCAGAAAAAGAAATAAGTGAACCCATGTGTCTCTTCGTTAAGCAGACGTTCCTTGAGCACTTGCGGTGTCCTGGGCTCTGTGGGTGCAGAGGGGAGCGGGGGATGTGGGCCTGCTGGCTCAGGGCTCGGCGGCGTCCGCACTGGGCCCGTGAGAAATGGTGGGCTTCAGCCCCCCGGAGCGCCCAGCTCTGCAGCAGGCGTGTCTTACCCGCGCTCTGGGTGGCCCTAAGGCACACTCCAGGGTGGAACCACTGGGCTCGAGGGTTCTGGCTTCCATGCTGCTGTTTGTTTCTCCCTCCTCCGGGACTCAGTGTCCTCAGCTCCAAGTGTCCTGTGGTTTTGTGAGACCAATGAAATCTCATCCGGTTTGTTTCCTCTTCGCAGAAAAACTCTGCTTTGCACTGGACTATGAGCCAGGTAAGCAGCCTACACCAGGATGGGGGAGGGACAAGTCCCCGAGAAGGACAGCAATTTTGGGTCACAATAGTAATATGTGCACACGCACATGTGTGTACACATCATGCGTGTATACACACGCGTGTGTGGCAGATATGCGTGTGTGTATACATCCGTCACTGCCCTTGCAAGGCTCTCGGGTGGACGTGACAAAGGCACAGGCACGAAGCCCACACCCCGTCAGCGCAGCCGGGTGGAGGGAAAGATGAAATCGGGACGGGCGGGGCCCACTGGGGAGGCTCTGCATCAGGGGCACTTCCATGTGGGTTTAGAGTCGCACCCTGGAACCCCAGGAGCGCCTGCCGCCTCTCCCATGTCGTTCCAAGAGGACACACGGTCGGCCAGCGGGCGGGAAAGGAAGGCGCGGGACGGACCCTCCGCGGCCGCTGTCCCAGCCATTCACCAAGGCCGGGGCACGGAGGTGTCGGAAGGGGCTCGCTAACCATCGCTGTTGCTGAGTTTATGAGATTCTCTCAATCCATGGATACTAGAGGTCATAACATGCAGGGCATGCAGAAGTTTGTGGTGCTAAAAAGCGGTCCTCAGACTCTGCAGGTCTTAGAGTCACTAAGGCAGAGTGACTAGTCTGCGAGTGAGCCGGAGACCCTGCGGGGAGGGAGGACATTTGGACAGGAAATGCTTGTCCCGCTCGTGCGGCCTTCTGAGACAGCCATGGGGAGGGGCTGCTTGGCTGTGTGGTGAGACAACAGCTTCCGCAGGAGGCGCAAAGCTGCGCGGGAGCTGCTGCCTCCTCCGAGGCCGGCTTCCCCCCGCACCACAAGCCTGCACGGCCGGCCTCCGGTGGAGATGTAGGTTCTCGGGGCGAGTTCCTGCCCAGTTCCCCGGCAGTGCCAAGCGCTGTCAGCGTGGGAGCCGTGCTCGTTGTGGTGTCCACAGTAATGGTGCTGACGGGCGCATGGAGTTCCGGGCCTTCCTCGAAGGTAACGGCATGCCCGCTGACATCTGGGTCCCTTTGGTTATCCCCACAGCTCACGTCTCTCTAGACCCCCGGACTTCCCACCCCAAGCTCCTCTTGTCTGAGGACCGCCAGTGCGCCCAGTTCTCTTACAAGTGGCAGAACTCGCCAGACAGCCCCCAGCGTTTTGACCGGGCTACCTGTGTCCTGGCCCACGATGGCTTCTTGGGGGGCAGGCACACGTGGGTGGTGAGTGTAGACCTGGCCCCCGGAGGCAGCTGCACCCTGGGAGTGGTAAGCGAGGATGTGCGGCGCAAGGGCGAGCTGCGATTGCGGCCAGAGGAGGGCGTGTGGGCGGTGAGGCTGGCCTGGGGTTTCGTCTCGGCTCTGGGCGCCTTCCCTGTCCGGCTGGCGCTGGAGGAGCCCCCCCCCCCCCCCCCCCCCCCCCCCCCCCCCGGCAGGTGCTGGTGTCTCTGGACTACGAGGTGGGCTGGGTGAGCTTCGCCAATGCTGTCACCCACGAGCCCATCCACACCTTCGCCGCCTCCTTCACACGCAAGGTCTTTCCCTTCTTTGGGCTCTGGGGCCGGCGTTCCAGCTTCCGCCTTGGCTCCTGAGAGGGCGCAGTCCCTCCTCTGCGTGCAGGATGAAAGTCAGGTACCACGTGGACTTGATCCCTGGCTGGGTCACCTAGAAAAGCTGGAATGGAAATGACGGCTTTAGACGACGGGATGGAGCCAGTTGCTAGGGGTCAAGGGGGTGACCCTCGGTCTGCTGATCAAGCCCTTCCCCGTGCCCAGTGGGTGGCCGGGGTCCTGGGACTCGGCGCCCTCACCAGTGTCCCCATCAGGCACACAAGTAGCTGTGCACAGGAGAGAGCACCAGGTTTGGAGCTAGAAGACCTGGGTTCTGGAATCAGCCTTGTGACTAACCAACTGTATGATTCATGTCTCCTTGTTTTCTTCCAAAAATATTGGGTTCATTTACTCACACCCCCAAGACAGTTATCGTGTGCTGCTGCAAGCCAAGCAGCCCGTAGCCGCTGGCTGTGAGAGAATAAGAAGAAAAAGCTTGTCCTACATTTGAGGGCACCCCAGGGAACAGAGGACGTCACAGCACAGCGTGGTGGCTGCCAGGACAGGGTCTGACCGCGGCACTGTGGGGCTCAGAGGAGGGGCGTAGTCCCGCCTGGAGCGAGGGGTGTGCCAGTGACAGCTTTCTGGAGGGGACGGGTCTAAAGGACACATATGGTCAATGAGGGAAGGAGGGAGAGAGCATCTTAGGAAGAGGGGACAACAGAGAACTGGCTGGGTGACCTGTGACTGGGACACTGGGCCATCTTATTGTTCTTATGAGCAGATGTGTGCCATCGCCACCTGGCCCCGCTCTCTGCCTCCCTCCCCTGCTGGTGCTGCTTCTGGCTGAGACGAAGGTGGCTGGGAGTAGGGGACAAGGAGGCATGGCCATAAACCACAACCAAGGACCATACTCCCCCTGCAGAAAGGTGTCTTCCTGATCACTTCCTGATTTCCCTCTGCACCCTCTGCTGCATAAAAAAATCCCGGGAGGAGGCCCGTGACCTTTAGCTTAAAGAGCTGAATTTGCTCTAGGGCTGGACAAAAACATGACATCTGAGAGGTGGGGTGGAAGAGGGGGAGATGGGGGATTTGGAAAAGATGAGTGGATTTGTCATGGACGGCCCTGTGGGACGGAAGGACAGGTAGCGCTGGGGAGGCTGTGGGCAGGTCTGGTGTGAAGACGCTGGCTACTGGTGAGCCTGAAGTTCCCCACCAGCACTCTTGCTGGTCTCACGCTGCCTAGGATTTGGAAAGTTGTCAGTCATCCCATGGTGGGATTCTAAATCCTATGCATGATCCAAGTATTGTCTTGGCCAGTAGTGGTGGCTCACGCCTGTAATCCTAGCACTCTGGGAGGCTGAGGTGAAAGGATTGCTTGAGCTCAGGAGTTTGAGACCAACCTGAGCAAGAGTGAGACCCTGTTTCTACTAAAAATAGAAAAACTATCCAAGCATAGTGGCACTTGCCTGGTAGTCCCAGCTACTCCAGAGGCTGAGGCAGGAGGATCACTTGAGACTGTGAGTTTGAGGTTGCTGTGACCTGTGATGATGCCACTGCACTCTACCTGGGGTGACAGAGCAAGACTGTTTCAAAAAAAAGTATTGTCTTAACTGCACCAAGACCATATTTTATTTTCTAGTTCTTGCTGTGTTTCATTCTGCTTAATCATACGCTTCACTCATATCTTCAACATCATCTGTTTGCTCTGCGCAGACATAAACCATAACGTTCCATCACCTCCCTACTGGTCCCCTGAGAGGAGGGAACCATCCGGTGCAACCCCAAAGGGAGTGGGCGCAGCGGGGGTAGGCCCAGGCGTGCACTTCGCCCTAGTCTGTTGTTTACCCTCAGCTCAGCGGTGGGAAGAGACATGGCGGTCAGGAGCCAGGGACTGTGGCTGCACTGCTTTCCCTGGGGCTGTTCAGGATTCACATAAAAGGTGTATTCCAAAAAATAAAACAGACACAAGTGCCTATGTTATAAAACATAAAGCTCTAAAACCTGAGATTCCACTAAAAAGTGGATTCTATTTTTCTATTTTTATTAGTTTTACAGTTTTTATTAGTTTTACAGTTTTTATTAGTTTTATATTTTTATCAGTTTTATTAGTTTGCTGGGTCTTTACAAACGACTGCTGGGCGGTATGGTATATGCGTGTATGGGCCCAGCAGCGCCAGGGCTGGAGGCCCAGAGGGCCCCACCCCACCCCACCCCACCCCCGTCATTCTTCCAAGGCCAGAGCTCAGCCCGCAGCCAACGTCCGTCTGTGCTTACACCAGACAGCAAAGGGACGCCCACTCGAGTCAGTTCAAATAACCAATGCCGCCAATACCAGGCCTCGAGGGAAGCTCTGGCGGACGAGGGGAGGGGGCACCATCGTCACAGTGCCCCAGGACGCCCCCCCCACCCCCCGCCAGGTGCACGGTCTCCTGCGACATCAGCCCTGCCTGGGACGGCTCGTTGCTAGCTGGCACCTGCAGGAGTGTTCTTTCCTGAGCCAATGCCTTGTTCTTTGGGGATCTGGTGCTTCTCTGAGATGACAGCACCCTGCCAGGCGGCTGCACCTTCTTCCTGGACAGCCGCTCCAGGGCCTGCTCCTCGCCGGCCTGACTCCCGTCCCGGCCGTCCTGCACAAAGGTTCCAGACTGGTTCTCCTTAGACACCGCTTTTCCCTTCACTCCTGCCTCAAAACCTCTGACTGCTCACTATGTCACTAGGTCGCCATGTCACTATGTCATGGCATCACCCATCCAGCCTGCCGGCTTCCGGTCTTCCCCATTCCTGAAAATTCCACACTAACCAGACCCGTTTCCCCACACTCCTACAAACGCGGCATGGCTTTTTCCTACCTCCCTGCTTTCATTTGTGTGGTTATGCTGACCTGGAATGTTCTCACCTTTCTCTCCCACCTGTCCAACCCCCTCCCCTGCAAGCCACACCCTAGCTTTCCCAGCCTCCTGGTGTCTCTGCTCTGAATTCCCAGAGCACTTAGCAGTTGGTGACTGCTGAACTCAATGCAGCGACACGATCTCTTATTATTCCATGTGTGTGTCCTGGTCCCACAGCTAGATTACAGCTGGTGGAGGGGGTGTGCCACTTTTTAAAAAGATGGTATAACATACTTGAGTTTTCTCCTGACACCAGCTATGAGCCGGCACTGTTCTAGACATTGAGGACACATAGCAGGAGGGAACCTGGTGAAGGTGAAGGCCCTGTGACTGTGTTGCTTGTGTTGGACTCTCTCTGCTGGCAGGCTCACTCTGGGGACTCTCCTTGCCAAAGAAGTGAGACATATGCACAAATAACTGATAGACTATTGTGTTACTTATCCATTGCTCCCTAAAATGGCCACAAATCCACAAATTTACTACCTTAAGACAACACATATTTATTGTCTCAGTTTCTGCGGGTCAGAAATTTGGGCACAGCTTAGCTGCTCCTCTGCTGGGTCTCACAGGCTGCAACTGGTGTGGCTGGAGTGGATCCTCACCTGGAGGGCCAACTAGAGAGGAACCGACTTTCACGGTCACTCAGGTCATTGGCAGAATTTAGGCTCTTGCAGCCACAAGACTGAGAGCCTCTGCCTCCTGTTGGCTGGGGGTGGGGACTGCAGGTTGCTCCTGGGGGTTGCCTGCAGGTCCTGACCTCGGGCCACGTCAAGTCAGCAAGGAGAGGCCTCAGAGTGAGCCTGCCTGCAGAGAGAGCCCGACACAAGCAACGCAGTTACAGGGCCTGCACCTTCGCCACGTTCCCTCCTGCTCCAGGAGCTCGGGAAGAATATTCCTTGTGACACAGCTGCTGGGCTCGCTGTGCGGGGGCACCGCCGTTGGCGAGCTCGTGCCACTCACACGCCTGGGCATACCTACTTCACCGCGCGGCTGTGAGACACTGCCGCCGGTTCGCAGGTGAAACGCTGATCTTGCAAATGGCCCTGGAGATCGTGGACGACCTCCACGGGGGCCTCAAGCGCCGTTCAGGAAGGAGGCTGCGGCTACTGCCCGGAGGCGGGGTCAGGCGTCAGGCGGGCTGTGGCATGAGGAACTGGGCACGTGCTCAGGAGGCGGCAGGCTGAAGACGCAAGGGCTGCGCCTAATGGGGGCGGGACAGGTGGAGGAGGGACACAGAGGAGGCCAAGCTGAGCCTGGAATGAGGCGGCCCGGTGAGAGCAGGTCAGAGCTGCTGGCGGTGGCTGAAGAGCGATTAGCCGACTCGTTTCCCCAACTGGGGATAAAGAGCCTCTGCTCTCTGTGGAGCACTCTGGAAACAAAGAAACCCTCACGCGCGGCTGTGTGCATCTTCCGCTGACTCTCGAGCTGGCCGTGCAGCACCAAGACGCTGAGGCCAGTGGGGCCGCGAGTCTCGCGACCCTGCACGTATCTGGGACGGACTGGCGCGCCTGTGACCCACCACTCTGCAGGTCGCTGGCGCTCTAGGAGAGAGAGAAAATCGCGGTCAGTTCTCAGGTTCCTGTCGCCCCCAATTCCCTTCCCAACTCTCTTGGGGGCCACGCCAGGGCGCCACCTTGAGAACTGGGGTTATGGTACCCCTCTTCTGCACACACTCTGCTGCAGCAGCATTGCGTGGCCTGGGATGAGCCTCCACCCGCGCATGTCACCGCATGTCATGTGAGCTCCTCCCCCTCACACCTCCCAGAGGGGGCAGCAGGTAGGCTGCCTCAAACCGGGAGAACGCCAGCCTTTGGGCAAGCCTCGGGCCACGCACCTGCAGCCTGCTGGCACCGCGCTCTTTTGGGCAAGCCTCGGGCCACGCACCTGCAGCCTGCTGGCACCGAGCTCTTTTGGGCAAGCCTCGGGCCACGCACCTGCAGCGTGCTGGCACCGCGCTCCTTGGGCAAGCCTCGGGCCACGCACCTGCAGCGTGCTGGCACCGCGCTCCTTGGGCAAGCCTCGCGCCACGCACCTGCAGTGTGTTGGCACCGTGCTCCTTGGCCGTGCTCTCGGGCCGGTGACCAGGCTGCTGAGCTGCGCTGCTGCCTGGAGACCCCAAGGGCTCTGACCACCTCTGTGGGCACATCCTCCCACGGGTCCAGCCGCTGTGGAGGGGCACCCAGCTGTCCCCTGGTTTGGTGCTGGCTCTCCAGCTCAGCCTCCAGCCTGTGGTCCCCGTGGTCCACCTGGAACTACAGAGAGGAGGCCCTAAGACTCAGGGGCCGACGGCTCCCTCCTGGCCCGTCGCAGTCTGAGTGTGTGAGTGGGACGCAGGTTCCTCAGCTCTCTCCCCCTCGCCACTGCAGTGTCGCAGGCATTGCAGAGACAGGGACATCGCCTCTTCCCACCTCACACTCTTGTGACCATCTACAGATGCCGTGTCCTGCTGCAGTGGGGCACACACACATGCCACCCACCCATACCTTCTCACTGCCTGCCTTTAACCCCCTTTAGGGCATAAGGGAAGGAGAGATGCCACACTGAATGAGTGGAAGGAAAAAAAAGAAAGGTTGGAGACAGAAATGGAGACCTGTGGTTTGCGTAGTGATTTCAGTTGATGAGACGCTGTCTCCTTTGATCCTTACTCCTCACCAGGAGCCAGGGAGAGCAGGCTCTACCCGGATCGGTTCTCATTTAACACCAAAGTCACGTGAAGGTCAGAGCTAGCAAAGCCTGAGCCGAGGCCAACACCTAGGTTTTCAGCCTCCACAGCCTTCCCCCATCCCCAGCCCGCCCCCAGCAGTCTGCTCCAGGGAGGTCACCCTGGAGAACGGGAAGGCGGGGCCCCTGATGGCACTCTGGGCAGCCCTCCCTTCCGGGAGTCTGAGGAACACGCCTGCAGGGCCTGCGGCTTCTCCTCCTGAGCCTTGCGCTGATGGAGTTCTGCCATGTCCTTTCTGAGCTTCCTGCTCTGGCAGTTGAGTGGCTCCTAGAGACACAGGCACACCTGCTTGTCAGATGGGGTGAGGGTGGCACCCACGGGAGGGGCCAGTGGGACACAGTGGGGGTCTGAGACCCACCATAAGGCCAGTGTGAAATTCTGCCAAAAATAGGTGCTTGTCAGGTGTCATGCCTGGGGTAAGAAACTTGAGATTTTATTTAGTAGATAATTATGAGGAAAAGATAATGAATACATTTTTTAAGTCTTAGAACTACACAAGATTAACAGTATTAGAACCATTTCTACTTGAGTTCATGGTGCTTTTCTCCCAACATTTTAAAGTTACGTGACAATCTTCTGGCACTTTCTACTGCTTCCCACTAGCAAGCAAAGCCAGTCTGGAGAGGAGGGCCTTGAGGAGGGGTGGTGGCCTCTGGTCCTCTCCTCCTTGGCCCTTGCCGGCCGCC
This sequence comes from Mirza zaza, assembly GCA_008750895.1. Taxonomy (NCBI): domain Eukaryota; kingdom Metazoa; phylum Chordata; class Mammalia; order Primates; family Cheirogaleidae; genus Mirza; species Mirza zaza. The sequence goes on from VSMD01074951.1 coordinate 9,656, forward strand.
GGCAGAGGCCTCGAGTGGGTGCAAAGCCACGGCCCAGGCCGGCGAGCACTGTCCCTCTCAATCTGAACCCACTGTCTGGATGGGTCACTGTGTCCCCGAAGCCATGGATGGAATGAATGATTTGAATTTCTAAAAAAAAATTGCTTTTAGGTTTTTGATAAACTGTGAGAGGAGCAAAAATAAATAAAGCTAGTCCTGGTATCAACACTGGCCTGTCAGTGAGCCAAAGTGGAGGACAGGGGAGGTGTCAGTCAAAGACTCTGGAAACACCCTTCGTGTAATCGACTGTTAGATGAGTTGCAAAATATAACAAGAGTGTTCAAAGCCACAGCAATAACCGCAGCATTGGCTCAAGAAGAAAGAAAATGAAAGACAGAGCTTGGAGGCCAGACATATGGCCATAAAGGAATTTTAAAAGAATGTGTAGGGCACAAATCGGGGAGAAGGGGCAGAATCTGTAGAAGACGGACGTGAGAAAACTGGCTTATGATAAAGGAGAAATAAAACCGATCCTACCTAGAGCCATATGGGAAGGTGACTCCTGAAGGATTCCAGACCTATGTGCGAAAAGAAAATGATAAAATCAATTAAAAATTATGTTAGAGAATAGATTTGTGACATGGGTATAGAGAAAGATGTCTTAAACAACCCCCCAGAGCACAAACCATGAGGGAAATTTTAAATCTGATTACATCAAAGTTAAGTATTTCTGTTCAATGGCAGCACCAGGGACGAAATTAACAGAGAAATGACAGATTGGGAGGTGGTATCTTTAAGGTCTATAACCAACGAGAGAGCTATATGTAGAATAGAGGCAGGTAAGCGTACACGTCAACAAGAAGGCAGGAACCCAACAGAAAATCTGCAGAGTGTGAACAGCTGATTCACAGAGGAGAGGACGCAGGGGCCACATAATGCACGTGGACAGGCGCCCAAGCTCTTCAGTGATTAGAGACACAGAAATCAACACACAGCGACGTTGTTCCCCACCCCGAGGACCAATAAAAACGAGACAGCTGGATGATGCCCGTAGGGCAGACGCATGGGCCCGGGGCCCCGGCTGGCTGGGAGGTGTGTGCTGGTACAGTCCTTCTGGAGGGTCCCAGCCACCAAAGTGTGCTTTCTTCTGTGATCTGGTGGTCCTGTTTCTGGGTCAATATCCAGAGAATTCTTCACGTGGGCCCAAGAGGACATGCACACTGCAGCAGAGTCGGAGCCTGGTGAAGTCCACTCCCGGGAAACGGTTAAGTGAAACGTGGCAGGCCCCTGTGTGGGACACACGGAGCTGTCAGAAGTCAGGGACCGTTTGACACAGAACACGGGTCAATCTTACAGATGCCATGTAGAGTGGAAAAGCAAGAAATAGGCGGAGGCTGGTCACAGCACAGCAGTTTGTAAATTAATAGTCAAACACAAAACAGCAATATGTGTTTTGGCAAATCTACAAATAAAAAGACAGCAAATATTCACACGGCTGTCCACGGGAGCAGCTGGGGGAGGAACGGTGTGGAAACGGAAAATAAATGACACAAGGAAAGGGTCTGTGCACTAAAGATAATGACGCACTGTTAACTGAAGAGTGTGTTTCATTAAACAAATCCCTCTCACCCCAGGTCAAAAACAGTCTTTAGGAGATTTTGGAGCTCTGCAGGTAGAAGACGCGAGACTGGGAGGCGGCCTGGGACTCTGCTGGAGGGGTCGAGGTCCCAGGACGGAGGTTGGCGAGGGCATCCAGCAAATGCAGCTTCCGTCTGCAGAGGAGACAGTGATGTCACCACAAAGTGCCTAAAGACGTGCCACGTCCCTGGGCGACACCTGCAGGCATTCCCAGCAGAGGGGCAAAGCCTCATGGAGGGAGAGGGAGGTGGGAACAGCCCGCAGGGACTTGGCTCGCGGCCCGGCGGGAGATGTGGCAGGCGGGGTCGGTGTGGAATTGCTCACGTGAGCTCTGAAGGCACAGACACAGCCTCCACCCCCCCCACCCCCGCTCTCTCCGTCCTCCCCGAGAGTAGTCTGTCCTTGCTGTCTGCACGTCCAAACGGCCCTTCATTCTTGGCCCTCTGCCTGTTTCTCATCTCTCCTTTGACACGTCTGTCTGCTGTCACCTGTGATCTCCCGCCGTGAAATCCAGAAGGGCCCCGAGCTCAGGCCCCCCTGGACCCGTGCTGCCCACTCCTGCCACTTTGCCACTTCATTTTTCCTGCAGAAAGAAGCCTTCGCAGTCGTGGGCTCCTCCACACTTTCTGTCTCTGACTACGCCCTTAGCTTTCCATTCTGGAGGCTTCAGATCTTACCCCAAACCAAATCTTTTTCGGGCAAATCTCATGTTTCCAACCGAGAGCTAAGTACTTCCTGCTGCCCCGCCAGCCACTCACACCAGGTAGAGCAATCACTCTTGCTGCCCCTTCCTGCCCTCTTCCGTAGTGCACTGCTGACTGCCACTTGTCTGTGCTGGCGCCTGCCACCGTGCCTGCCGTTCCGCTCGGAACCTGTCCCGTTTCACCCTTGTCTGTGTCACTCCTGCCTCCGCAGGCTGCTCACCAGCAAAGGCGAGCTGGGACCCCTCCACCAGCGTCCAAGGCCCCCGTGGCCCACGCCAGGCCACACTTCCAGGGTCCTCCCTTCCTCTGTGCTCTCCGCTGGCGTGGGGCTGCTTTTGGTGGCCTGAGCCTGCCCCACAGCCGCCCTCCCCCGGCTCAGCCTTTGCTTCCCCACCAGGGACACCCTGTTCAGAAGCCACAGTCCTGTCATTTGGCAGTATAAAGTCTAATAAAGGCAACCACAGACACTGTGTAAATGAAAAAAGATAATAGCAATAAAGATACGTACATGGAACAGTAGCAGATAACACAGACATATCATTTACAATATCCTTCTGTTTTTAAAATACTTATCAATTTTTTCATTAAAATATTTAATGGGTGCATATCACATGAATAAGGTATTCATTAGAATTCAAAAGCAAAATTCTATAAACGTTTATTTACCAAAGATATTCCTTAGAAAAAAAAAGATAAAATATAGAAAATAGTACAAGATCTGTCTTGCCTTAATGAACATTTGAAAGAGTTTGTCATTCTGTGAGCTATCAGATAAAATGTGACTTCACATTTGAAATCATATTAAGGCCAGGGATGGTGGCTCACTATGGGAGGCTGAGGCAGGAGGATCGATTGAGATCAAGGGGTCGAGACCAGCCTGAGCAAGAGCAAGATCCCATCTCTACTAAAAATAGAAAAAAAATTAGCCAGTCAACTAAAAATAGAAACAAAAAATTAGCTAGGTGTGGTGGTGTGTGCCTGTAGTCCCAGGTATTTGGGATACTGAGACAAGAGGATGGCTTGAGTCCAGGAGTTTGAGGTTGCTGTGAGCTAGGCTGACCCCACGGCACTCTAGCCCAGGCAACAGAGTGAGACTCTGTCTCAAAAAAGAAAGAAAGAAAAGAAAGGAAAGAAAAGAAAAGAAAGAAAAGAAAGAGAAAGGAAGGAAGGAAGGAAGGAAATCATATTAAAAATATTTTGATTAAAAGCATTAAATAATGATGAAACATGAGAACTTTGCAACATTAAAATTTGTTCTCAATTTACTAACAAAATATATAAAAGAAAAAGTTCTTAGATGAAAAGTACCTATCTCTGACACAGTAAAAAAAAATTACCAACTTTCAAAATGCATGCTCTTTACAGAACAAACAGCATCCCAAAATATGGGTAAAAATGATGGGTAAAAATTTACCCAAAATATGGGTAAAAATGATATCACCCATGATTGAGATCTAGAAAATGTCAGGAGATTAACTTAAAGGATGTATGCACAAACATATGAGTTCAGCAAAGACTCTGATTTGCATCTATAAGTACAAACTGCTAAAAACTAATGTTATAAACTATATAGCTTCTCTTAACAGAGTCCGGGCACATGAGGTTTAAATAAAGACAATTTAACATCTGATTCAGACATGTGAAGGAGAACTCGTAGTGATATATCCTGCTACTGGTTGAGAAGACTAAATAAGCTCCAAAAATCCATGATTCTTAAAGTAATCAACAAATTTAATGCCACAACCATTAAAATCTCAGGCAATGCTCTGTAAAACTCAGAAACATTGTATGAGAGCATTCGTCTGAAAGGACAGTCAACAGGAATGTCAGATAACAAAAAGTTGTTAATCTCTGCATACTGTGGAAGAGAAAAAAAATTAAATGGCAAATATGCTGCTAGATTTAAAAACGAACCATAAAGTAACAAGTATCAAAACTATATGACAATGGCTGGACATAGTGGCTCACGCCTGCAATACCAGCACTTTGGGAGGCCATGGTCGGAGGATCATTTGAGCCTAGGAGTTAGAGACCAGACTGGGCAATATAGAGAGACCTTGTTTCTACAAAAAAAAATTAGCCGGGCATGGTGGCGCCTGTAGTCCCAACTACTTGGGAGGCTGAGGCAGGAGGATCAGTTGAGTCCAGGAGTTTGAGGTTATACTGAGCTATGATCAGCCTGGGCAAGACCTTGTCTCTCTAAAACAAACAAACAAAATTACATAATAATAACCTTAAAACAG